>OY769911.1:1328051-1358051 GCA_963669185.1 Dyspetes luteomarginatus
CTTTGGAAGATCAGTAATCGCGTCTCACTTTTTCTTTCTCCGTCTCGTCATCCCTGGCGAGACTTTCGTCTGGTTCTCACAGTCCTCTCTCTTGTGTATGTGCGCTGCTGCTGGTGCTACTGCTGCGGCGAGAAAGCATGAACGCGGCATCGTGAGGCCGGCGCATGCGCTATCTCCCCACCGTCCCCTTCTTGCCGCGCATGCCCCTCTCCGACGAGCTGTCCCCACTCCTTTGGCACGTGAGGCCACGGCCGCCACGCGACTGCTTCCCCCACTACTCGGTTGAGCGTGTGTCAGGCTACGGGTAGTACAGTGCGTGCTTAACGAGAGTGGGGATAGGGGCGCGTGGTTCACTGCAGTTTCGGTCGGGCCAAGGAGGGGGGCGAGCGCGATAGTTACTACTGACCGCCCGGTAGAGAGCGTTATGCGAGAGAAGGAGAAAGAGTGGGATAGTGTACGTTGCGTGTGTGCGAGAGAGAGAGCGAGTTTCGAAAGAGGGGGAACTGCGAGAGGGTGCCGAAGTAGTAGCGCCAGCAGTTCTGGACGGGCAGCGTTCCGGGTCGGATATATTGCTTTGTCGCTCGTCTATTCTTCACACCATACGTATATATCAACGTATATATACACACAATAATTCTTCCACGCTGTGTCACCAACATAATTTTCTTTTCTCTCACCATTACTTTATTATCAATCCTGCCTCGTATATTCTCGTCCACAAACGAGGCTAATCGTGAATACTCGTCGTGATATAAACGGATTCTACGACTGTGTGCTGTTGTGTCCAATAGAATTGACGACGAAAAAAAAACCAACGGCGTCTCGAAACCGTTGCAATCGTCGATACTGATAGTGCGACGAAATGAGAATTTACGTGCCAGTGAGAATTTTTTTGACATAACGCGGTGAATATAACTGAACGGTGCAACGGTTTTTTCACTCGACGCTCACTCGAATGAACGAACCGAAATAATTGTTCACGAATCCTGTGGTTATTATTATTTTTTTTTTTTCAAGTGTCCTCATTGGAAAATTTGAATATCGTATTTTGATCGTGGAAAATTCTCAAACGTTTTTTTCCCTCTTTTTTTTTCTTCCGTTTGTGCACACTTTCTCTCTGGTGTTTTACGAGATTATTCGTCAAGAGCTGTTCATTCGAGCACGGTCTCAAAGCTTGATCGACCGAAAGAACGAAAGAGAAAGAGAGAGAGAAAGAGCGATAGAGAGATTGGAATACAGAGGGAGTTAATGCGAGAGCTACGCGCCTCGCGTGTCCTGTCTATCCCCTTTTGACGACGTACATTTCGTGGTCTACGTTAATATGCCACACTGTCGGTCTACTCGTATAATATTACGAGTAGAAGCATCACGTCGACGTTGCGATGTCTGATACGCCCTCTGCGATTACTACTCGCTGATACCGGTTGCGGGGGGTTTGGGGAAAGGGGAGAGGAAATTTTATATGCTAAACGCGACAAAATACATTATCACGTCTACACTGTATACATAAATACATAAACACGCACACACATATATACATATATACACATAAATATACATGCATATATATCTATTCAATTCTAAACAATACAGTATGTTTATTAAACGTGTCCGTGATTTTTTAAATCGATGAACGAGGATTGAAATATCTAGTCAAAGTGTCTGCGAGTTTTCAATTCGGTTACTTTTTTTTTTTTGTTTTTTCAACGTTCAGTGTACTTTGTTCATTACACGCTTTTGGATTTTTGACGTTAATCCGTATAATGCACAATGTATTGAAAGAGGGAGGGAATGAAATCTAAGACGAGTATACTGAGTGTTTGTGTTTGCGATTCTATTGTGTAAGGAGGAAAATTTGATAATCCTTGAGTCTGTGCTAAGCCTTTTCTTGCGTGTAATGTGAGACCAATTTGTGGATCTGCGTGAAAAAAAAAAAAAAAAAAAAAATGATTGATGAAAACACGAAAAAACTTCGTATCTCGTGACATTCACGAGATAATCTCATCGAGTGCTCAACGACACAATTTTGTTGTAAACGTGTGATCTGTGTACGCGGTTTCTGTGTGTCCGTGTGTGTGCGCGCCAAGTGAATCAGAATGTCGAGGATAACGAGACGAGATGGGAGAAGGGACGAGAGAAACGTTGCGACGAGCAACGACAGTAGTTCAAGCACAAACTCCGTCAGGTAAGGGGAACGAATCGAGTTTTGTCAGACGGTTGAAGAAACTCTATATATGTGTATCTTTTATTCGCAGTTCGACGTTCGAACGCAGAACGTTTGTAGATTATTTTTTTTTACATTCATCTTAAATATCTTAATATTTGCGACCCAGTTTGTCAATACATTTTACTATTAATTATCTTAGATATAAATTTATAAACAAATGGCTATTGGCGCGTAAAAAATGAAAATAATTATAAATATTTCACAAGGGCATAAAGGATTTTTAGTTAAGCAAAATGAAGTATTACTCGTCAATTATCTGACCGAAACTATAAAATTAGCATTTATTCCCACGAAAATATATTTCTTCAGGCTCATTAAGGCATAGAATTTATTTCCCTTTAAATTTTTCGTTAAAATTTTCTACCAGTATCACGCATAGACATTTATCACTAAATGGCCACATTTTATTCGATTCAATAGCCATAATAATTGAATATTTCTTTCACCATTAAAAAAAAAAAAATTTAACCCTGAATAAATTCTTTATTCAGTCTATTCGAAGTAAGCTATAATTTTTTTTTTTCTTACAAACAATTTGATCCTAATTATTTTGTCTTATACTCGCGTTGAGTGGTTTTTTTTTTATTCGAAACATTTTACTATTAATTATCTTAGATATAAATTTATAAACAAATGGCTATTGGCGCGTAAAAAATGAAAATAATTATAAATATTTCACAAGGGCATAAAGGATTTTTAGTTGAGCAAAATGAAGTATTACTCGTCAATTATCTGACCGAAACTACAAAATTAGCATTTATTCCCACGAAAATATATTTCTTCAGGCTCATTATGGCATAGAATTTATTTCCCTTTAAATTATTCGTTAAAATTTTCTACCAGCATCACGCATAGACATTTATCACTAAATGGCCACATTTTATTCGATTCAATAGCCATAATAATTGAATATTTCTTTCACAATTAAAAAAAAAAAAATTTAACCCTGAATAAATTCTTTATTCAGTCTATTCGAAGTAAGCTATAATTTTTTTTTTTCTTACAAACAATTTGATCCTAATTATTTTGTCTTATACTCGCGTTGAGTGGTTTTTTTTTTATTCGAAACATTTTACTATTAATTATCTTAGATATAAATTTATAAACAAATGGCTATTGGCGCGTAAAAAATGAAAATAATTATAAATATTTCACAAGGGCATAAAGGATTTTTAGTTAAGCAAAATGAAGTATTACTCGTCAATTATCTGACCGAAACTATAAAATTAGCATTTATTCCCACGAAAATATATTTCTTCAGGCTCATTAAGGCATAGAATTTATTTCCCTTTAAATTTTTCGTTAAAATTTTCTACCAGTATCACGCATAGACATTTATCACTAAATGGCCACATTTTATTCGATTCAATAGCCATAATAATTGAATATTTCTTTCACAATTAAAAAAAAAAAAATTTAACCCTGAATAAATTCTTTATTCAGTCTATTCGAAGTAAGCTATAATTTTTTTTTTTCTTACAAACAATTTGATCCTAATTATTTTGTCTTATACTCGCGTTGAGTGGTTTTTTTTTTATTCGAAACATTTTACTATTAATTATCTTAGATATAAATTTATAAACAAATGGCTATTGGCGCGTAAAAAATGAAAATAATTATAAATATTTCACAAGGGCATAAAGGATTTTTAGTTAAGCAAAATGAAGTATTACTCGTCAATTATCTGACCGAAACTATAAAATTAGCATTTATTCCCACGAAAATATATTTCTTCAGGCTCATTAAGGCATAGAATTTATTTCCCTTTAAATTTTTCGTTAAAATTTTCTACCAGTATCACGCATAGACATTTATCACTAAATGGCCACATTTTATTCGATTCAATAGCCATAATAATTGAATATTTCTTTCACCACTAAAAAAAAAAAAATTTAACCCTGAATAAATTCTTTATTCTGTCTATTCGAAGTAAGCTATAATTTTTTTTTTTCTTACAAACAATTTGATCCTAATTATTTTGTCTTCTACTCGCGTTGAGTGGTTTTTTTTTTTATTCGAATGGCGCTCGATTGGTTGCAACCCAATTTGTCAATACATTTTACTATTTCAACATGCGCGTCTCGACGTAATTGATTGGCAGCTCAAATCACCCGGTACGTTTTTTATACAGTCAATGAACTTTACCCTCGTCATAATTCAAGATGACTCGTGACTAAAATTCTTCGAGTAGACACTTATTTATATTAATATACGAAAACGTACTCGATGATCGAGTCACTCGAAAAATGGGTTTACTTTTTATACTACACACATATATATATATATATATATATATATGTATAAGCTCGGATATTTCTCGTACAATGAGATTTTTTCACAACAAATTTGATAAAAATTATAAAAGATAATTTTCCATGACTAATGGACGAGAAAAAATTATCTCGAGGATAAATAATTTATATCTATAAATTCCAACATAGGACAAAGTTAATTGATGAATAAAATTTGTTGGGTTTAAACGTATTGAAACTAAGTAAACTTTTCATTCCGTTCAATATAATAATCGTAACAGTGTACTCGATTTGAGTGAATTCTGATGGGCGTTATGGACTTTACATCGCGCATAACTTCAAATGCTCTCATACCAGCAACTCTACAGGTTCAATTATGGAAATTATTCCGAACCGCAAATTACAGCAGTCAAATGTTTGGAAGCATCGAAATATTAATATCGTATAACTACAGGCAAGTCGAGAGAGACACAGAGAACATTCTAGCGCGGGTCCGATAGCCACGAAATTAATCACGCCAAAATTAAACATTTGTATTCATTGTCAGAGCTTCAAAATTCCATACAGAACCGCCGATAATGGAAAAATCGAGCAGCGTATCAAAAATATTACAACCAAAAAAAAAAGAACCCTTTCAGAACCAGCAACTTGAAAATTGATAACTTTAAAAATATTGACGAAGCTTTATAAATTGAAGGAAATTATGACATTACGAGAAAGCAATTTGCCAAAGACTTGCTTAACTTTATTCTTCATCAAAAATATCAAAAATATCAAAAATATTGCAACCAAAAAAAAAAACCGTTTCAAAACCAGCATCTTGAAAATTGATAACTTTAAAAATATTGACGAAGCTTTATAAATTGAAGGAAATTATGACATTACGAGAAAGCAATTTGCCAAAGTCTTGCTTAACTTTATTCTTCATCAAAAATATCAAAAATATTACAACCAAAAAAAAAAAAACCCTTTCAAAACCAGCAACTTGAAAATTGATAACTTTAAAAATATTGACGAAGCTTTATAAATTGAAGGAAATTATGACATTACGAGGAAGCAATTTGCCAAAGACTTGCTTAACTTTATTCTTCATCAAAAATATCAAAAATATCAAAAATATTGCAACCAAAAAAAAAACCGTTTCAAAACCAGCATCTTGAAAATTGATAACTTTAAAAATATAGACGAAGCTTTATAAATTGAAGGAAATTATGACATTACGAGGAAGCAATTTGCCAAAGACTTGCTTAACTTTATTCTTCATCAAAAATATCAAAAATATTACAACCAAAAAAAAAAAACCGTTTCAAAATCAGCAACTTGAAAATTGATAACTTTAAAAATATTGACGAAGCTTTATAAATTGAAGGAAATTATGACATTACGAGGAAGCAATTTGCCAAAGTCTTGCTTAACTTTATTCTTCATAATTTCAGCTCGTTAGTTAAATTTCACTCAACTCAATATCCCAAACATCAATTCAGGCATTAATTCTGATCGTAAATACGTTTCTTCCGAATTTTTTAACAATCTCAATCCTGGCATAAATTTTTTTTCTCTTTCATTTGCTCATCAAATTGAAAAAAAAAATATATATTTTTGCTTCCTCATAAGCAAAATTATTTTCAAAAAAATGTTCAGTCATTTTTTTGATCTATCATAATTTTCCCAGAGTTTTTCCTGCAGACAGCCCACAGTATCAAATTACAACAACAAAAATTCATCGAAGCGATTTCTATCGATGAATCATTTTACCCAATCTCACCCTAGGGACCGATAAAAATATCATTGCTGAGCCATTTTATGGTAGCTCATATATGTGGTCAAAAAGACTCTTCACGCTTAAAAAATCATCCTAAAAAGCTCTGCAAGAGACACGTGTAATTTTTTGCACAGTGTGCGAGAGAGAAAGAGACAGAGAGAGAGAGAGAGAGTCTGAATCGTTAATTATTGAGACGAAAGGTTGTCGTCACATTTTAAACATTACATAAAATATTCACTCGCATATATATATATATATATATATAGTACAGTGCAGTATAATATTGGTTGCATCTACGTGCAATACGGTGAAGTGGGAGGGTTAACGATTCGGTGTGGAGAACGAGCCGAGACTTCAAAGTGGCACGACAGACGCACTTATCGTTCCACACTCTTGCTTGAGGTTCTCCCTACTTCATAAATGTGTATAAGATGCTTATGCATATATATATGTATATATATATATTTATATTCAAGAAAGTTGTCGAGAAAATCGAAGGTTTTCTATCAACGACAAGCAATATATATATATATATATATATAAGCATATAAAAACTATATACATACATCTCCTACCTCTCGACGCATCTATTTGTATTAAGGCATCGTCTACGTGCTTTGCCGAAAAGACCGGAAAGGTGGCGCTCTGTGGTTGCGGGTTGACTCTCTGCTTGTGACAGTACAGCGACGGCTGTGCGGTGGTGACGACCGAGAAGAGGATCCCGGCCAACAGTATTGGCGTTGGCCGCACGCGGTGAATTCACCTCTCTTCTCTAGTGCAAATGGTGATGAGACGAGAAGATATATATATATATATATATATATATGTA
Organism: Dyspetes luteomarginatus; assembly: GCA_963669185.1. Classification (NCBI taxonomy): domain Eukaryota; kingdom Metazoa; phylum Arthropoda; class Insecta; order Hymenoptera; family Ichneumonidae; genus Dyspetes; species Dyspetes luteomarginatus. The sequence goes on from OY769911.1 coordinate 1,335,122, forward strand.
TGTATGTATGTATATATATACAGTTGCCGGGCATACTATTTCAAACCCTCTTTCTATCATCCGAGAGTTCTCCCTCTGTACACAAAAAGTGGAAGCCCGTATCGAGAAGAGCGAACTCTTGCCAGCTCCCCCTATTGATTCTCCAAAAGTAAATATCATTCGTCCTCTTTGCTGCATACATATATATATTATGATCGAGTATATAGAGGACATATATAGCTCGTTAAACGAATCTGTCGCTGGTTATATTTTTTCGCGCTTTGTACGATCGTTGCCTACAACTTTTCCAATTGTAAATGAAGGAGCAGGAGAATTGAAATTGTGTCAATCACTTTTTTCGCAATTCCCATTGACTATTGAGCACAATATATTTGATATATTTCATAGATCGGTCGATACATGCATTCTACGATTTAGCAACTGTTCGTGATCAGAGGGGAACGCAAATAAAAATAAATCGTTATGACATTGAATAGCGATTCGATTATAAATTTGACCTTTCAAAATATCTACGTCGACTTAATTTTTTTTTTCCTCTATTTTCTCTCTCTCTCTCTCTCTCTCTCTGGCTCGTTGAACATTGCAAGGAGAATAAATCGCCGCTCGAGGCCACGTGTAAAATAAAAAGACAAGTAAAGTAGTCGAGGACATAGTTGCGAGCACGAATGGAGGAAAGAAAGAGAGAGAGAGAGAAGTAAAACTTGAGACCCCATACTGTAACAAGTTTTGTTCGCCTTCTTTCCCCCCCCCCCCCATTCTTACGCGGCCACCTTTTTTTCCTTCTCCTTTTCCCATTCGGTAACATAACGGAAAAGCGTGCACGTCGTGAAAGGGTTAAAAACTTATTTTTCATACGAAAAAAAGAATATTAGAAGGTCTTCTCTGTTATTCGAGTCGACCGAGAATATGTCTGACCATACCGGGCTTTTTCTACTTATTCCTAGTGGTTGCAGCATGTTTAACCACCGCCGGTTCATAGTAGCTCTCCATATTAATATTATAAAAAATTTCATTTGTTTTCCTAGTTATGAGACAAAAAAATTGATTTTTTGTCATGCTCAAGTAATAAGAGAAAAATAAAAAAAGAATAATTGAGCGATAAGAATTTGTCAAATGGAAGAAATAATAATTTATAAAGTATGAAATGGTTATATTAGGACTGTTACGTCGTGTCTTTTCTCTCTTTGTATTTAATTCCTTTATTCTTGACTTTAGGTGACCAATCCTATTTTGGGATTTCAAGTTTTCCATATGTTCTTGGCAAGTAAATTTTCTTGACAGATTTTTCATAGTAGTTTCTGGAAGATTATACGTCACTGGCTATTAGGACTGTTACGTCGTGTCTTTTCTCTCTTTGTATTTAATTCCTTTATTCTTGACGTTAAGTGACCAATCCTATTTTAGGATTTCAAGTTTTCATATGTTCTTGGCAAGTAAATTTTCTTGACCCCAAACATGATACCCCCATCATGATCACGAAACAAACATTGAACTTAGAAATGTCTTTAGATTCAAATAATTTTTTCTTCGCCTATTCTTGAATTGGATTAGTTTAATTTTTTCGTTCACTGGCAACTAAAATAATTATAGGTGGCAGATGTGGCATGGAATGGTCGTACCCTCTTAAGAGATAATAAATTTTTATATTTACACAGCATCCACTTTTTGAAAAAACGACCCTCCTTAACATCGTTGACGTTAACATAAATTTTACGTTGAATGAAAATTCTATTTTGCATTTATTACCTCGAAAGAAATGCGTACGATGAAAAAATTTTCTCAACCACGGCGCCCGCCTCATCCACCCCAAGTTGTGAGAGATGCATGAATTGCCATTTTTCCGCATTGAGCCTGGCTGGCCCCGGTGTGAAAATTTTCAATTTCCCGGTGCCACAACGGGTTCTGGAGATTGCATCCGGTTGAAAAAAAAAAAAAGAGACAAAAAAAAAAAATTGTAGTTGCAAATATAGGCGCATGATCGACCTCTCGTGTCTCGACTGTGTACTCTGCTGCTGCGTTTATCGTAAAAGCTCCCTGTTTTCTTGTGATATTTGTGCAATTTTTACGAGTCTCATGCCATGCTTAGCTCCAGCCCTCATAATCTTCCGGTCGATAGAACGCCCTTTCGTGCATGAGCTTTTCACATAACAATGATACTTGCACCATCTTTGACATCGAGCATCCCCCCCCCCCCCCCCGAAATTTCGTTTAACAAATTTATGTACCATTTTTATAAAAAAAAAAGGTAAAAATATTTATCGAGAGGAAAGTTGAAAAAAAAGTTTTTCATGCTTACAATGAAATTATAATATATGCTTCATGTTTAAATACACGAAATAAAATTTATTTTACTGAACCTTTATTTAAATCAAACAAATTTTTTTTTCGATTCAAGAGAATGCTGCTTTGGTTATTTAATACAATTCGTATGCACGAAGTAAATAAATAATTGTCGTTTGAATCGAATAAAGACATTTATATCCGTTCACGAACAATTTGTCAGCTTTCAATAATTAATTATTATTAATTGAATTTTACTACATTGATTTATTTGAAAGAAATAAATTTTTCGTCAATTCTAGTAGAAAAAATAATTCGTATGCACGAAGTAAATAAATAATTGTCGTTTGAATCGAATAAAGACATTTATATCCGTTCACGAACAATTTGTCAGCTTTCAATAATTAATGAGAGAGAAACACAAGTTGCTGGATTTAGTAACAGGTCTCGTGGGAGATCACGTGACTACGTCTGAATACAGAAGCGGCTGCTGCTGCTGCTGCTGCTGCTGCTTCTGCCTGTGTTCAGTGTTAATCGGTCGAGTTCAGTGAACTCGAGGAACGCAGAAGAAGAAAAAAAGTGATATCGCCCCGAGGCACGAAGCAAATCGTCGTTAAAATGTTTTCTTTTCGGTCATACTCTCCCCCCCCCCTCTCTCTCTCTTTCTCTCTCTCCAATTTTCCGCTGTTGGTCGAGATTTCGTATTTCTTACCGACTAGAAAAAAAAAAAAACGTTTCGCATTGAAAGTAAAAAATTAAATCGACAAAAATTAATTCACACAATGAATGAAGAGAAATATTTTATCGAAAAAAAAAATTATCGTCTCGATTAATACACAACGAATATTCTTTTTCACTGGTACAGAGAGAGAGAGAGACAGAGAGAGCATGGCAAATAAAGTTTTATTTTTTACACGTGTTCATGGACATGAAAAAAAAAAAAAAAACAAATATCTTTATTCACCAATAAACGAGCATGGCAAATAAAGTTTATTTTTACATATGTCCGAGCATGGTAAATAATGAAAATTCCAATCTGAACAAGGATTATTAGTGTTTTTGTGTGTTTTTTTTTTTTTTTTTGTACTCTTGCACGAGCAGTGAATCGATGTAAAAGGTCGGGGGAGAAGTGTGTCAACAATAGAGACTCGACAAATTATCACGTCGGGGGACCTACGAGTTTGATGCGAGAGAGAGAGAGAGAAAGAGAGAGGCGCCCCGCTATGTGCATGATATAAACGCGATTGAGCGTTGGGATTTCGTAATCAGTCAACCGGTACGAATAATCGTTGTCGATTATGTCGGTTGATATGAACGCGAGTGGCCTCTCGCTTATACCCAAAACAATATATATATATTTGTGTGTGTGTGTGTGTCTATATATATATATATATATATTTATGTAGATATACATATCATATATCACCCAGAAATATAAGCGTCAATTTATCAAGATCGTCGAAGAAGAAGAGAGAGAAAAGGGAGGGTGAGAGAGAAGGTCGATGCTGAAACGCAAGAGCTTCGTGTAGTGGTAAAGGTTCCTTTGGAAGGCTTTCACTCACCGACCCCGACAAGCGTTTTTCCTTCCTTTTCTCATGACCCTCGCCACCTGATCCGCACGTTCAACTATATAACGGTGCTTCACCTTCATCCCTACCCCTCATCTCCTGTCCTTTTCTTCACCTTATGGTGTCTCTTTTTCTATACACCTTCCGTTTTCTCACCCCTTTTGAGGATGATATCCGATTTTTCCTATATCCGCCCTGACGCGTTTGCGGCGCTACTGAATCTTTTTGTCTCTCCCTCTCTCTCTCTCTCTCGCTCCCTCCCTTGCCCTGAGGTAGTTTGGATTAATGGTGGTCATCTGAAGAAAAATTTCTACATTTTCAAAATTATATTTAATTTATTTCCTTTGAAACAAAGCTGCGATTTTTTTTTAAATTTCAGCTGCAAAATACTTAGAGGTTCAAATTATTATTGTTTTCGGATGAAAAAAATGTTGCAATTAACCGAGTTATTCGAAATTATAAAATAGTTTATAATTTCGAGTTATAGTTTAGTTATTAAAATAATTACTCTACAGAATAATAATTGTTTTACAGAATAATAATTACTCTACAGAATAATAATTGTTTTACAGAATAATAATTATTCTACAGAATAATAATTATTCTACAAAATAATAATTATTCTACAGAATAATAATTATTCTACAGAATAATTATAATTCTACAGAATAATAATTATTTTACAGAATAATAATTATTTTACAGAATAATAATTATTCTACAGAATAATAATTATTCTACAGAATAATAATTATTCTACAGAATAATAATTATTCTACAGAATAATAATTATTCTACAGAATAATAATTGTTTTACAGAATAATAATTATTCTACAGAATAATAATTATTTTACAGAATAATAATTATTTTACAGAATAATAATTATTTTACAGAATAATTATAATTCTACAGAATAATAATTATTCTACAGAATAATAATTATTTTACAGAATAATAATTATTTTACAGAATAATTATAATTCTACAGAATAATTATTATTCTACAGAATAATTATTATTCTACAGAATAATTATTATTCTACAGAATAATTATTATTCTACAGAATAATTATTATTCTACAGAATAATAATTACTCTACAGAATAATAATTATTCTACACAATAATTATAATTCTACAGAATAATAATTGTTTTACAAATAATTCATTAAAAATAAAATACAAGCTCCGTTCGTTCGTTTTGATAATGTTCAGATTTTATAAGCTTTATTTTTATAGCGTTTTGGAGATTGACATGTATTTCCCGTTGAACGTTTTTACTTTTGCCTCCCCTATACACATATCTCAGTCCCTCCTCGAACACACAAAATCAGATATATAACAAGTCCCATGGCGACGAACGATGACGACGACAACGGACGAAGACGAAGACCGCCTCGTAAGCTTGAATTTGTGGTGAGTCGTCGTCATCTCCCCCTCAAGGGTTGAGAGGAGGGAGGCTTTCAACCCTTGCGCGCGTTCAACGACACTACTTTCTTTCCCCACCCCCTTGCCGTTTAACCGTGAGTCATCGGTAAATTTGTCCCTTCTGCTGTTATCACCGAATACACGCTTCGTCGAAACTTTTCTCTCTCTCTCTCTCTCTCTCTCTCTCTCTCAACCAGATAAGCTCCATTCTCAAAGAAAGCATTTCAATTAATGTATCATGAGAAAATAATTTTGAAACGAATAATTTATCAATATATGATATAATTATTATGGAATGACTAAGTTTTCTTTTAATATTTACCATAGCTGACGAATTTTTGTTACGCAATTTTAGTTGCATTTTCATTTTACCTTTATTTTTTTTTTAAGTATATATAGAGTATAAATTTGAGAAAACAATTTTGAAACGAATAATTTATTAATATATGATATAATTATTATGGAATGACAAAGTTTTCTTTTAGTATTTACCACAGCTGACGAATTTTTGTTACGCAATTTTAGTTGCATTTTCATTTTACCTTTATTTTATTTTTAATTTTGTATATATAGAGTATAAATTTGAGAAAACAATTTTGAAACGAATAATTTATCAATATATGATATAATTATTATGGAATGACAAAGTTTTCTTTTAGTATTTACCACAGCTGACGAATTTTTGTTACGCAATTTTAGTTGCATTTTCATTTTATCTTTATTTTATTTTTAATTTTGTATATATACCCTATATATACAAAATTTTACATAAATTTGTATAAATTGCCGGCAAGACAATTTTTCCGGATTATTATTCGCTAATATTTTTTTTTGTGCATTATTAGTGATTGTTGCTATATGATCCCAAAATTTGACAGAAAAAGAGAGAGAGAGAGAAGGGATTATTTTTGGGATTTCCATCGACGCGAGGGGGTTGTACGCGTATATATATATACGTTAAGTATATTGTACTTACCCTCCAGGTCTGCTAAATGGCACTCGGCTTCAAAAAGCCCCCGTCATCCGGCAAAAAAAAAGGGGGATTGAGTTTGCTTTGAAAAGATAAAATCTCGTGCATGGAATGTGAAAAGCATCACACAGGACGACGGGAGTCCACACGAACCACTGTGATACCATTAAATATCATGGAGCGAAAAAGAGAGAGACATTTTTCAATTCAGCTGTAGTGGATTTTTTTCCATTTAAAAAATAGTAATCTCTTTCGAGTACAGCAAACAAGCCAATTTTTAAAATCGTCAATCCCTTTTCCCTCTCTCTCTCTCTTTTTTAATCAATTTTTTATTTTCGATATTTATATTCGTTGAATTCGACTTTTCGTGATACTTTTTATGATGAAATTTTTTACATAAAAACTTTTTTATATTATTAATTAAAGTATGAAATAAAAATGTAATCGTAATGTACTCGTAAATTTTGTCAAATAGTGGGCACGAAGAATTATCATGATGTCGAATAAATAACGATTATAATTTGCCATATATTCTCGTTCTAAATCTATCAAATATTTTCTCGGAGATGGGAGAATTCTGACATGGAATGACCCATACACATGTTTAATGGGGTGAAAGTTTGAATCAGCGCGTCAGAGCTCAGAGTTGGAAATCTCGGGAATTCTCGTTCGGTTATTTCGGCAATATCGCACGAATCGTGATTGAAAGTTCAAGTATTTCCGAGTGCCTTATATGCCAAAACCAAGAGAGCTCTTCTCGCACATACATCAAACAATACTCTCTCTTTCTCCCCCCTCCCCCCTCTCCTCTCTCTCTCTCTCTCTCTCTCTCTCTCCCCCCCTCTCCCTCTCTCTTTCTCTTTCTCTCCGCCACCTCTCTCTCTCTTTCTCCCCGCCCTCTCTCTCTCTCTCTCTCTCTCTCTCTCTCTCTCTCTCTCTCTCTCTCTCTCTCTCTCCCTCTTTCTCTCTGCCGATCCGGATTTACATTGCATCGAACCTTCTCTCATTCCAACAGTTCGTCCTACATATCGTGCTTCACTTCCGGTACGGAGAATGAGAATGAGAGAGAGAGAGAGAGAGAGAGAGCTTGCATTACTAGAAATTCCATCGAGACTGACGCCATGAAACTCTCCATAGCACCGACATGAGGAGAAATAGTTTCGCGAATCGGCCCAAAATACACCGGAGATATATATATATATATATATTTCTCCCTCTCTCGCTTCATCTTACTTCCGGTCTCATTTTACCTCCTCCTACATACATGGCTATATATATATATATATAGGAAAATCGGTTAGCAGAGCATCAGCAATGGATGTCCGAAGTTTCGAAGGGAATTGCAATCTGCCCCCCCCCCCCTTTTGCCGCCCCTCTGTCACCAGCCGGCGATGCTGACCGAGGTGTCAAACTTACCTTTTGTATTATATATAGGATGAAGTTCCGACTAGCCGCGTTGAAATTTGCGAGAGACCATTTCATACTGTAGTATATTATGTATTTCTATTTACGGTAGATAGAAAGTTTTCATTATGTGTACAGAGTTGTATAATTGTGAGAGGAAATTTTGCATTGCATAGTTGACAGACGTCGCGAAACATTTGTCGACACGTTTGAACTTTTATAGTTTGATTTAATCTGATTTTGAGCAAATTTTTATTTCATTGCACACGGTGATAACTTATTAAAATTAATTAATATCCACCTGCCTGATTTTTATATCTCTCGTATAGATATAGCTTGACATTTTGAAAGTTATTCACATTAAAATTCTTAGTAGTTTCGAAAAAATTAAATATTATCGATAATATTATATATAGAAAGAGATTCATAGAAGAGTCTTTGAAAAAAAATGAAAATAAATAAATATTGAAAAGAAGTAAACGTTAACAAAGTTGCCTTCCATGTTGGCAGCTGTCAAGCAACATTTATCGACTTATTTGAACTTTTATAATAATTCGATTTGATTTTTTTTGCGTGGTAATTTATTATTCATTAATATTCTTCGCCTTTCGATCGATTATGAATATGAATAAGTAGAATTCATACCTCTCGCAGACGTAGCTTGACATTTTTAATGTAAAAGTAATGGAATGTCATATCAACAAAATTGTTAAAGATTCTTGAGTCTCAGAAAATTAATTTAATTCTCATGATGGATATATATCGGCGATATTTCGGGATTGTTAAAAATTTTACCATATATATATATATATATATATATATATATATATATATATATATATATATATATATATATATATATATATATATATATACATGTAACTGCATGATTTACTGGCATAAGTACGGATTTATATGCACGGATTGCTCTCATTTGCGATTCAGAACACTCTTCGAACAAAATGAAAAAAAAAAAGAAAAAAAAATTACGAGCGTTGGCAATGTCGCCCTCCTCGCGATAGTCGATATATGTCAGAATGAAAATGCACCAAGAACGGAGGTAAATCGCAGTCACGTATTCAACCCTACGCTCAAGAGTCTGTCGTCGTTTTTTTTTTTTTCTCTCTTCTCTTTCGTTCTCTTACTCTCTGGCATCCACCTCGTCGTGACAATCTCGGGTTCGAAAATTCTTCGTCACATTGCCTCGTGGCTGTACGTATCTTCGCGACAGCCACGCATTTTCTTTCTCTTATCCCCAAACATTGTTTTTTCTTCCAAATCTTGAATGTCGACGTCGTTGCAAACGATTTTCGTCGATGCCCGTAAGCTTTTTCCACTCTTCGGGGCATAAATCAATCAAATATAAACGTAGAGGCGGAAAATTTTTTACTGCTATTTTTGTTTGTCTAAAGATAATAAGAGGACCATTCAAAATCGTCGATTATTTATAAATTTCGTTTGATTTTTATTTGAAAATTTATATGCAAAAGTATATGAGTAAATATCAAATATATTCACACCAAAATATAATTTTAATATTTACACATATATGACTTATATTTTTTTAGCACGTTGTATATATATATATATGTTGATATATAAAACTACAGTAGAAATCTCAGATAATACGAAAAACAAATCACAACTAGGATATTTCCATAACATAATTTTTTTCACTTCATAAATGACCGAATTACTGCCGCTTATAACAAGTGCCTGTAGGTGTCCATGAGCTTCCTGAAGCTGCCAGTCAAACAGAGAATAATAAAAATTAACAAGCAAGATGGAAAAAAAAAAAGTTTTAACGAATGTGTTATACGAAAGAGTGGATCTGTTCCTTTTTTATTCTCCATCCGGGTTCATACACTCGAACTGCAATTACAGGTGTACACATATATATATATATATGCATGCAGCATTAAATATAGACATTTATCTATATTTATATATTTTTTAAGCTGCATATTCCACACATTGACAATAATTTTCTCACTGAAAAACACAACCACTGTTCTCTTCTTGTCAGTAAAATCTCCCTGACAGATTGCACCACAGTAGATAAATCTCGTCCCTGCCATTGCAAAAAAAAAAAAAAAAAAAAAAGAGTTAAAAAATAATTGCAACTGAAATCGTGATATTCCGAGCACTGAACGATTTGAGTATTTTTTTTTTTTTTTTTCATTTTTTCACCTGTTTTCCCGGTATTGCCTCGACAGCAGTTTATAATAATGGCAGCTTCATACAAATATTCCGAAGCAGCTAAAGCTGCTTGTGTTTCTGGCACAGTTGGTAACAAAAAAAAACAAAAAAAAGAAAAAAAAAAACAGCATTCGCTACTTTCTCTTTGTTCCCGAAGGTAACAATTTTATTCCCGCCCTTTTTTCTCATTGTTAGCCACAGTTATATTGTTCAAACGGAGTCTGCGAAACGAGAGCTTAACTCGTTGTAGATAAAGAATGGACCTTTTTTTTTTTATCGATTTTGTTTCCCAAAAGGAAGGACAGAAGACAGAATGTTAAACTTTGTGAACGAATGAAAAATATTTAATTTAATTTATTGTATCCAGCTACACACGTGTATGGATGACATCGTTCAGTTATTTTTTCTTTTTTTACGCCGCAGTAAAAAAAAAAAATCTGGATCCTTTTTAACACGAAAAAAAAAAAATAGTTTGTCAGACAAATTTAACGAATCTTAGAAAAATTGTAACGTCAATGAAATAATTGCCTGAACGTACAATTGTATTTCATAATTTTCTTTCGTTGTTACGATATTTATTTTTAATTTGACAAAAAAAAAAAAAAACCAAAATTGTCCATTCAATCATTTTCAACAAAGTGTTGCAATCAAATATCGATAATAAAAAAAATTATTGCCTGAATACAATCAAGATTTGCGACTCTGTTAGAGCTCAACAAAGAGAGTACTGACGATATAACACTTGTGACACCCTCCTGATGCTCGCGAAATTATTAAATCTCGTTAACGCTCTACCTCAATTGCCCATGAATACATATTCGTTACTATGTGCGCTGAAAGACTCGTGAATAATAATTCAATCCCTATATTGTATTTTTTACTATTCCATCGTTATTATTATTATTATTTTATATTAAATTCACAAAATTGCTGATAACTCTCGGTGGACATACACGTATTATATATTATCTATTATACTATATATATAAAATTATTATATATATATAGTGAACTCGATTTCTCATGCAAAACTTTCTTCGTTCATTCATCCAGTGTATAAGTTGCAGCATTAGCTCGTTACTTGCGATCAAAACCGTCAGATGATGATAATATACTACGCCTCTTGTTATCACAGCTATCATTATTATTACTTTTATCCCCCAAGGTGTAAGCCGAAACGCCTCTTGGTTAATGCAGATACTTTTGCTGTTTACGATAAATATCCATACCACCTTGCACTCATTAATTACCCGAGAGCATGAGATATGATCAAAACAATATTTTTTACTTCTTTCTTCCATAAAATCGTTCTTACCTTCTTATGGTTAAGTTTTTTTTTTTTTTTTATGTATTATTTATAGTTTGATTTTTCGTAAAGTTTTTTTTTTGTGATTCTGCATTAACGCAGTTATTGTTATTTATGTTATTTCAACGTATATCCTTTTGGAATTTTATTTACGAGCCTTCAAGTCGTTCCGGATTCACTTTTCCTACGTACCATTTCCTTTTAACTTTACCATTTGCTGGTAATCGTCCCGCTATTACGTCCATAGCCAGTTTTGTGCCCATCACTGTTATCACATTCCAACGTGGGCACAGGAAAATTCTGGAAATTCTGTGCCTTTCGACAGAGTTTCATATCCATGCATTCTGAAAAAATTACGACACCTCTACATTGCGTTTCGAAGAGCCAATGAGCACGTGACTTTGTGGAGCATTAAACAAAAAAAAAACAAAAAATGTTACTATTTTTTTAAGCATCTGAGAATTATTTTTTTCCACATATTTCTACTTCGTAAAATTTTACTAATGCTCGGAGAAATTATTCGTGTATAATTGAAAACGTTAAAATTCATCGATTAAATCCACATAATATAATTTAATTCCAATTCTTATAATATAATTACGTCTAACTCTCCCTACTACGGTTTATTTGAAAAATATTTCCAAATATATTTCTTAAGTTTCCAAGCACGATTATCCAGGTCACGAGAGTTATTTATGAAGAGATAAAAAAAATAAAAAAAATAATGTGGATCGTTTTCATTAGAAAGGTAAAGCCATTAATTTATTTAACTGACAGGAATTCTCTCTATGAGCCAGTGAGATTTGAAGCATATTAAAAATCTCGGGGGAAATGTAAAATCTTTGCCGAGCAATTTTTTTTTTTCTTCTTGCTCGATGTGTCTACTTATAAATAGACAAAGTATTATAAATTACTGAATTTACGAATAATGCACCAACGATTTTTTTCGTCGGTGCAAAAATAATCAACAACCATATAGCCAACAATTTATCTTCAGTCTATTTCTTGGTCTCTCTTATTTTTATAATCTATCCTAAGTCATATTATCGCCCTTATGAGACGAGACAGTTTTTTCTCGAAGCCGATTATACCAGAATAAGGGATGTTTTTTTCACCCTCGTCACTATGTAAACTGTTAATCCCTTAAAAAAAAATATGTGAACAAAACCATCCTTAACGAGTCTTCAACATTTTCGAGAAATGGTTTTAAATAAAGAGATTGTAAAAAAAAAAGCTCTGGGGTGGGTTACTGAGTTGACGGTATATACAGTATTATTTAGTATATAAGCATAAGTCGTAAGTCATGAAAGCCTCCGATATAGCCATTTTTCATTGTTCCAACAATAAAAAAGGCCTTACAAGGATATTTTTTTTTTTTTTTTTAAGAATTTAGACAATTGCAAATGATTATTTATTCATCGTGCTCACATATTTTCATACAAAAGCAACTCTATGCATTTTAACAAATTAATTATTTTGCTGAATAAAATCGATTTTCGATGGGAGCTATTTGGATAGAAATAGCTCTGACACATTATTTAATTGTGGCTTTATATATATACACACCATGAATTTTATCACGCTTGATCAATCATTCGTATTTCAATACATGGACCATTTCACGCTAAATCGACCGAAAATTTTATCCTCGGCAATTTTTTTTTTTTTTTTTCAATTTTCAATCGCTTATATTCAATGATTATTTTATACAATTTCTCTCAAAGCTTTCAGGCTATTGACGCAGTAACTTTTCCGATATTTAAATATGAAAAAAATATTTTTTTTGTTCTTTTTTTTAATTCCACGTTTAGAAAAAAACTTAACAGATAAATAACATCAAAGGTAATTGTCGAAACAATATGACATTCCTACACGATTCTCTAACAGGATTTTTTACATTATACTGATAGTCGATATATATATATATATATATATATATACATATGTATCGACTATATAGTCGTGACAGCCTACCTGATATCGCCAGAATAGCCAATAGAATGGATTCTACGCTATACCACGAAAAAAAAAAAACAGGCTCACTTTTTTTTAAGTCTGTTCACCCTGTTTTATTCCTTCTCCCCTATTCAGTCTGCCCCAGCGTTCTAAGTACATCATTAAATAAACATAGCCAGTCCATCGATGCTTTTGACCAACCGTGGTACAAGCGCTCGCGCACAGCCTCGCACGCACCCCCACACTCGTGCTTCTCTATCTTGACGTTGATACTATATTGTCTATATATATATATATATATATATATACACTCTCTTGCTAATATCGATTCAGCGGAGCCGTGCGAGCCCTTCGCTCACTCTCATTCTACACCGCGTTATATTCTCATCGTGCACGCTGCGCTCCCTCCCCCCCCCCTCTCTCTCTCTCTCCACCCCCCCCTCTCTCTTTCTCTCTCACCCGTTTTTTCTCCTCCATACCAGGAAAGTAATAAAACAATTTTTAAATAATCATATTGATACAAAAAACTTATAATTAAACATATTTTTAAATTATTCATTAGGCAGAGTTACGCGAAGAAGGAAATGATAGATTTTTTGTTTTATGTGAAAAAAAAAAATATCATCAATCTTGAATTAAAAAATTTCTCATTATTTTTCATTCGAGATAAATTAATTGATAAAAAAATCTGAAGTGGTTTTTTTTGGTAAATAATTTAATTCAGTGGATAACTGTATTTTTGAGAAACTAAAAAAAAAAATTTATGACCGAAAAATAAATAAAGAATTTGAAAAATATCTCGTTGTGAGACTGAAACTATAATTCGTAGGTCAAAGGTTTAATATTGAAGTACGAGAATGGATGCATATTAAATTTTTATCCATAATTCATGAACACTCGTCTCTTCTATTCCGTGCATATCAGTATATGTATATGTGTAATACTGGAGTTCTGGCAAAGTGCAAGTGTAGAAGTAAAGAAAAAAAAAAAAAAAAAAAAAAGAAACGTCTAATTGGATGTATTCGAGAGAAACGGGGCTTCTCCTCCTTTTCTTGTACAGTGCAGGGTGGAGGAACTTTCAAGATTATATTTTCTGACGTGCTCTTGTGGCTTCGCTAATTTATATATATATATATTTATGTATATATATTTATATATTTATATATATATATATATATATATATTAATGGAAGTTCGAACTTTGCATTTCCCAGAGATCCCTCTCACTATATATGTATAGATCGTCATCACCTTTATGTGTCTCACAGATATAGTCACATTTCGGTTCAAAGACTGCGCATAATAATTTTCAGATGTAATAATTCTGTGAATAATTAAATTCAAACTTATGCATGACTATTTGAGATAGTTTGGGACAACATTTTTTTTGCAGTGACTATTAATAATTAACTTGCCAAACAAAACAGAGAAAAAAAAAAAAAAAAAATCATTTTCTTTTGCATTGTGGTCTGCGCGAATAGTTGTAGGAACTTTGTGCAGATAGAGGCTGATGTTGCAGCTGCTATCCACAAATTTACGTGTAGAATGTACACATATGTGTGTGTGCGTGTATATATATATATATATATATATATATATATATATATATATGTGTGTGTGTGTGTGTGTGTGTGTGTGTGTGTGTGTGTGTGTACTATAAGCACATAAGCTGGAATGTATTTATAGTGTACGAGGCAATGCAGCTTTATAGAGCATGTGCGAGGAGACCCGAGTGCGTTTCAGCTCGTTGTGTACAGAGACTCGTGTGGCATAGTAGCCAGCAGCAGCAGCAGCAGCACTTTTCCTTTGATGGCATGAAGAAAATGCCACAAAGTGATACTCCCACGATGCTACGAATCCTCTCCCCTTAATGTTTTCCGTCTATGCACAAGTTTTTCCTCGACTCTAAAACTTTCCCACCACTATCTCCCAGCACACATAAACCAGCCATCAGATTGATAACAAAAATACAAATTTAATTATTATTTTTATATCACATTTGAAAAATTGAAAGTAGAATAAAATTTTTTATTCAAAGATATCATGCATGAGATGCTTTTTTTTATTATTAAAAAAAAATATCATATTTTTTTTCATTCAGGATGATTATATTTTGGTAATAGAATTTTTTTTAATATTTTTGAATTACTTTACATCGCGAGGATGCTTTGTTTATTTATAATAAAAATAAATGCAGACAAGGCTTCATATTGTACATTATTTTATGATCATTATTATCATCCGCCTGTAGCACAAGACGCGAATGTCTTCTTTACTTTCGTGTAATAATTCAACCGTCGCATACCCTACCCCTGTTATTGGGTTCTCAACTTAGTTTGCGACTCGGAAAATATATTAGAAAGATGAAATTAATTTCGAGGAGACGGAAGGAAAGGAGAGAAAAAATACGGTGTATAAAAATAATGGAAAAATGGGGGCATGACTTGCATTGGAATTTTAAAATTGCAGGTTCAGGATAGCTGGCATGCTCTGTACGAATTTATCAAATTTTTTTTTTTTCATTCTTCAAACAATCGAAAATTGCTATATCGGTGTCACAGCAGGGCGGTAAACCTTAATATAATCGCTGCTATGTGTCAAACTTTGACACGTATTATATCTCATGCCAGATCTCGCCAACTCAAGGTCAAACCCCCCGGGTTTCTATCGACCCAAAAACTTCTATTTATCAAATATATCCAAGTACGAAAATATGAACAAATATAATATTCTTCTTACTTATTATAAATTGAAATTATATCTTGGATAAAAAAATTCAATAATTTTCAAGCACTTAATAGTAAAAAAAAAAAGAAAGAATTAGTAAAAGAAAAACAAAAGAAAAAAATTGTGAGTATCACAGCCAGCAATTTGTAGACCGGAACTTCCCATATAAATATATATATATATATATACGAGTGCACATCACGAGCTCCTCAGTCCGACCGGAAGATCACTGACTGCAGATCTATAGATAGAAAAAGAGAGAGAGAGAGAGACAAACTGGCCCAGCAGCCGTAGACATTTCGTACCAGTGAGGGAAAATATTCTTCACTGCTATAACATATTCGTTCTCGTCTATTTTCATCTTTACACGTCTGCTCTGTCTGCCCAGAAATAAACTTTTCTCGGTATCTTTACTATTATTTGATCCTTCTGTCGCTGCATACAGCGATGATCATTAATTATCAAAATCAGTAGTAAAAAAAAAAATTATTACATATTAATATGCATGCACATATGTAAATTAATTCACATACATATCTGATGTCATAAGCTATTTAATGATGATCAGAAATCAGAAATAAAAGTCATGAATTTTTTTTTCTCTAAGTCTGCCTTCGGTAATTATTCCGCTGCTATGATTTTTATGACGATAAAATAATTCTTATAGTCACTTCCACATCTCTTTTCATAACATAAAAATATATATTTATAACCATGACACGATAAAAGCATGATATAAAAATTTTCACATCACTACACAATTTTCGACCGCGATAGCAACTCTCTCGTTCCGACGATATTTCAAAAAAAAACGTGAAATTTCATACATTCTCCCATCTTTTTTTTTTTTTCGTTTGTTCTATCCCTTGTTTTTTTTTTTGTTCGCGTCGACGTGATAAAATGTCATGCAAACATTGGAGAACGTGATAGATGAATTTTCCGGATATAGATAGATCTACAAAATCTCTCTCTCTCTCTCTCTCTCTCTCTTTCTCTTCCCCTCTCAATACACGTATATGTATATAAATATGTATTTCGAATACAATATACCTAGTGGTATGGAAGTAATATAGTATATAGGTAATACACTATATATTGGAATATGTACAAATGTATATATATATATATACGAGAAGTTGTATGAATAGTAGAATGGTGGTATGTACATTTTTGGTATAAAGCCATTCGAGGATCCACGAGGAGCTGTACGGAAATACATAGCTTTCTCTACTTCCGGTGAAATACTATATACACATCTATATACAGAGAGAGACAAGCAAGGAAATATAATAAGAGAGATGAGCGAATGGCAAGAAGGAGAGAGAGAGAGAGAGAGAGAGAGAGAAAAAAATTGAGGGAGGGAAAGAGAGAGATAGCAGGAGGATTGGTAGAGTTTTTCAAGCGTCTTATGGGTCTTGGCAGAGCGAGGAAGGTTGTCGCCTGGAGATTTGTTGATCCTCCAGCGAGAGAATCCAGGCCTTATGCATATGTCGGGGACATCAGGGGTGAGTAGTGGAGGGGTGCGAAGGCTTAGTCAGCGTATGGCTAATATATATATATGTACATATCGTTCACACATATATATATATATATATATATATATATATATATATATATATATATATATATATATATATATATATAACGAAAGGAGCTCTCGGTCTGTTGTCTACATAAACGAATCTATACACATACGTATATATATTCAGGGGGATGTGAGCTAAAATGGACTCTATTCAATGCATAGAAAAACAACCTAAATGATAAGGCAAACCAAATTTATTAAATTAATCAATTGAGAAGAACGAACGAAATAAATGAAATTCTCCATTTCATTATTTTCAATGACTCATCCTCTGCCTTATTCAATCCATCTAGACACTGTCACGAGCCAAGTTATATTTTTTTCTTTTTTTTTTGTCAGAAGGATTACAAATTTTAATACTGCTCGTAGAAAAGCTCTTGGTTCACGTAATTGGTACGAAATATGCATTTTGTCCTACTTGGATTATTTTACCCTTACGAATACCCCAGACGTTAGTGAAGAATAGCCATTAATTTTTTTAAATTCAAACTTGAGAGATTTTTTGTTTTTTTTTTTTTTTCGTATGCTGTAAAATGAAACATTGGAGTAATGAGAAGATCCTGGAAACAAAAAAAGTTTAGTCAGCCTCTCGAATATCTTGGAATTGTTCCATACAAATATTATATATATATATATATATATATATATGAATGCAAATATTTATATAATGTACTCGACGATATAACTTGCATCAACTATATATATATATATATATATACACTCTCTGGTTCAGACGAGAATTCACCAAACATCGAGGTGTATCTCACGTGTGCACGGAGATAGTGAATGCGAAACTGGGAAATAGAGTTCAACCCGACATGTTTACCCAAACCGTTGTATACGTCGTTGAAGCTTCAATATAGATATATATATATAGAGACGGGACCTTGCCGGAGATCGTCATACGCCCCAAAGCATCGGTGTGATTGTAACAGAGGAGTTTGACGTTTCCGTGCAAGCTCCACCAATCCCCCCCACCCCACCCTCACCCCCAGGATTTTACATGGAAAACGCATGCCGAACAAGAATGAGAGAAAATTTTCAGACTAAAATTAAACTCAGTTTCCCTTCGATCGTAGTATATTCTCTCGTGGAGTTCGTGATGGGGTCATTCGAACAACACAAAACTCTCCACTGAATTCAGTGTTTACCTAAATCTCACACAACTTTCACGAAAATATTTCGATTACCATACGCGATAAATGAAAATATTTTTAATGGACAATTATCGAAATTTTCTAATGAAATTGGTTAAATAATTATTCATGATAAATAAATTCTGTCGTATCAATGATACGACATTTTTTTCTCCCAGTACACTATGCCGGGAACCGCACTTGGCGTTGAAAAAAAAAAAATTGATCGTAATTCTGGATGTATGTAATTCGACAGTCGACTCTCCCCCCCCCCCTCCCTCTCTGTCTCTCCCTCTGTATGAGAAATCTAATATCAAAATATAGACTCTTGTCTGTATTTTTCTTAGTATTTTTCTTAGTATTATAATGTACATTATCGTACTTTTACATAGTTATATGTATGTACATTATATACCTATAAGGGTATCTGGGGTAACGTATTTTTTTTTGGATAATTTTTATCTACGCAAAATCGCTGCATTTACATCGAATTTTTGGCCCTGGTTTGGGTGTTGAAAATTGAAACGAAATACTCCGATTTCAGTTGTTTGATTTTATGCTATCAGTGGACTTATTGCTGGTTCGTTATAGTTCGCGGAGGATTTTCTGCTAAGCGTCGATTAACTCGACAATATTTCTCATATAACTTAACAATTCGCAGATGTAAAATATCAAATATGTATATTTGTTGACGCAGCGTTGACTATTGCGAAATATCGTGTTCAATGATGCAGAGATAAAACCAGAGAGAGAGAGAGAGAGAGAGAGAGGCAGAGATATAGAGAGAGAGAGAGGGGGAGAGGCAGAGAGATAGAGAGAGGAAGAGAGAGAGAAAGACAGAGAGAGAAAGATAAAGAGAGGGAGAGAGAGGCAGAGAGATAGATACGAGCGCAAAACAACAACGTTCGATCCCTATGGCGTTCCAGAGAGTGCGCGACCTCGTAAATTGTATAGCGCATGCGCGTCTTCTCTTTCGACACATTCTACGCATATAACACACACCGTCCACCCCTCAAAGCCCCTACTTTTCATCCCCTCACCTGTATATCATGATAGCCGGGAGCGATATATATATATATATATATATATATATATATATATCTTCAGTTATTTATACAGTATCACGTGTGTGTCGAGTGCGCGAAACTTTTTTTTTTCACGCCAGGACGAGGACGAGGCTACACATACTTTTGTGCGATGAAAAAAAAAAAAAAAAAAAGAAGATGGAGGCAAAAAAAATGTCGGAAAGTAGCGTAAAGAGAAAATGAACAGCAAAGAGGATGCATAGAAAGGCGCTGCAATGAGAAAATAATTTATTTATGGGAACAACATATATTTAGTTTGCACTTTTCATCAAATATTTATATTTTTTTTACAATATTTATTAAAAGCAAAGGAATATTCGTGCTCTTATGAAAAAAAAAAAACAAAATGTCGTCAAACGAAATGGTGTATTTGAAGATATTTATTAAGCTGAAATCGATTCATGATTGCTTTCATCAATGGATGAATTAAAAATATGAAATCACGTGTAGTTGAAAGAATTGAAGATTTTTTAATCATGAAAGATTCGACAATTCTGTCCATCGATATATATATATATATAGTTGACGCGATTTTCGATTATCGACAAACGTTAAATTTAAATTTAATTTTACCGAACGAAACTGTCTGCGTTTCTGTACGCAGGGAAAGCTCGTGGAAATCCAAAAGGGAATTACACAAATAAAGTTCTAATATCGCAGATATGCCCATTAATTTTTTATACGAGAAAATTTTTTTTCTCAGGTCAATTTGGTGACCTCTACACTGAATATATTATGACTGCTCTTGACTATTATGCGTATTGCATACAGCAAAAACCCACTTAAACTTATGCAGATATGTCCATAATTGCATATATATATATAGATCACGTAGATTCGAAGATAGAAAAGTCGACTAGTTGTTTTTATCCATGTACAATGTGCCATATTATATATATATATATATATATATATATATATATATATATATATAATATGGCACATTGTACATGGATAAAAACAACTAGTCGACTTTTCATGGGTGGATAAGCTCGTAAGCTCACGTACAATTGTACCCGATAACACTCTTGTGTGTTCTCATGGAAAACTTTACAACACGTTAATGTACGAGAACCTCCGGGGGGGTGAATTGACGCGTAAGTACACGAGGGGCCACCTGGACCACAAGTTATATATATATATATATATATTGTATATATATATATATATATATATATATATATTGCTAATAAGGGAGCAACGTTATGCATCGTTACTCGCGTCTTTGGCTTGTACGGCTCGCACGCCCTTGGCGCACTTGACACTCGAACGGCTTAGCCAAGCGTGCGTTAAGCTCATATTCCACAGATTATGCACGAGCGAGAACACACAACGGCAAAATACGAGAGCTTTACCGACAATACGAGAACGTCAACGTTTCAATAGAAATAACTTTTTTTTTTTTGTTTTTTTTTTCTTCCCCCCACTATGCCACGCTTAAAGTGAAACTACCCCACGTATTAAAAGGGTGAAAAAAGCTCGCCAGGAGTTTTCATTAGACGAAATTTTTTTGAAAATTCATCAGCAAGTTCGATAATAAAATAAATGAAAAATTTGAAAAAAATTATCGATTGTCTAATTTAATTAATTTTAAATTAAATTATTTTGGCAGATTAGTGTGATAATTTTAGAATAGCTCGTTCGAAAAATGAAGGGTGTAAAATTATTTTTGAAAATAATCGCAGTCATCAATAATTTAATTTAAAAAAAAATTTCGTTTTAGCTCAAGAAATTTCTTTGAAAAAAAAGTGTTTTATTTTTTTTTGGGCTCGTTTTAGAATTGAAAAAAAGGATGTGAGAAAAGAATGTTTCGTATCAGACATATAGCGATAGTCAGACATTGGTCGAGCCGACATGGAATGTCCCATATATCACGTTTCATCGACGTTAACGAAATTCTAACTCGGAAATTAAGTGACGTCGTTCCTCCAAGGCACGAAATTGTCTCGTTACAAAATTTCTCAACCCTTTCCTCCAAATTCTTTCACCCCGGCTTTGAGGTGACACAGGCGATCTCGCGATTCCCCTGGAATGGCATCGTAATTCGGGGAATTTTTTTTTTTTTTTTTTTTTTTTTTTTTTTTTTTTTTTTTCGCTCGACTCGTTGTCCCTCAGTATCCCCTCGTCGAGAGGACGAATCAGAGACACATTCTCGGATAGATCCGTAAATAGTTAGGCGGCGAAACGTTCGTCCTAAATTGGTACTGAAATCTTCGGCTCGCAATAGTCGTCGCGCCCCTCTCGGCATCCACAGTCGAAGAGACACGTCGAGAGAAACAAATTTATTCCATTTTTTTTTTTCAAATAATTATGATTGAATTATTCGAAAAAATTATTGATAATCATTGTAAAAGTATAACTCTATATTATTGCTAATAGAAAACTGGAAACTAGAAACTTTATGCTCTATAATTTTCTTAAATTTTGTTGGTTGCAAATAAATTTTATTAAAAGGTATTTAAATAAGAGAACCAAAATAAAGTTTATTTAATTGAAATAAATTTCGTTCACACATACTCATTCATATACTCGAATAAAATTTATCAACTAAGAATCCATATTTTTTTACTCACTGATGAACTCGCAATATCAAACCATCAATTTTTTTTTTTAATATTTAAAAACTGTATGATGGAAAAAATAATTGAGCAGCATTCTAATGAGAAATCATTTAGAATAATTTTTTTTAAAATAATTATGATTGAATTATTCGAAAAAATTATTGATAATCATTGTAAAAGTATAACTCTATATTATTGCTAATAGAAAACTGGAAACTAGAAACTTTTCCAAACTGGACATTGCAGACAAACTATATTCGCAATAATTCAAAAAGATCCAATGCGTTTGGGTATCAGAAAAAAAAAAACATGAGAGGAAATATCAGGGGTGAAGAATATTATATTATATTTGGCCAAGTTGCAAATTACATAATTTCTTAATAAACTCTATAATTTTCTTAAATTTTGTTGGTTGCAAATAAATTTTATTGAAGGCTTCATAAAAGGTATTTAAATAAGAGAACCAAAATGAAGTTTATTTAATTGAAATAAATTTCGTTCACACATACTCATTCATATACTCGAATAAAATTTATCAACTAAGAATCCATATTTTTTACTCACTGATGAACTCGCAATTTCAATACATCAATTTTTTTTTTTTATATTTAAAAACTGTATGATGGAAAAAATAATTGATAGAATAATTTTTTAGCAGAATAATTATGATTGAATTATTCGAAAAAATTATTGATAATCATTGTAAAAGTATAACTCTATATTA
>OY769911.1:1363051-1365557 GCA_963669185.1 Dyspetes luteomarginatus
TTTACGATAGAACGTTATCGGATGTTTAAATGGCGATAAAGTGCGTATGAGTATCGATTCGGAGTATATAGATCATGCTCTATATTTCACATAAATACTTTATGGTATATAATAGTGCGCCCTATATGGTACTATAAGTCGAATTATTGGCCCTCGATATACCTATAAATCAGAAATATCCTGCATTATATACCCTCGGGATCAATTAAGGATGAAGGATACCTATAATTTTCCAACTAAAAGTTTTATCCCACAAGAATTTCAGTACTTTCGGCGATGTAAGATATCTTGAAAAACAATTATTTACATTGTAATTTGTATTTTTAAAAATTCTGAATGACCCGATTTAAAAAACTGATTGTTCGATGGACTCAAAATTTCGTAAATAAAATATTAAATCTCTCAATGGAAACATGTATCCAAAAATTCATGATGAATTAGTTCTTTTTCGAGGATTTTTCGAGGATAGTAAGTTAAGCAATATTTGTTTCCTGCAAATTTTTTGAAGATATTTTCTATCTTTACCAAATTATTAAAAACTTTTTTGCTATATCGTTATCGATTAAAATCAATCAATTTTTCGTATCATCGATATAGTGAATTTATTTTAGATTTTTTTATATGAATATGGGAGAAATTACTGGCTCATACTAGAGAGATAAAGGTAGGGAGAGGGGAGGGAGAGAGCTGCTGCAGAATCTGCAATAAGGAGCGAAGCCACCTACCATCATCAGAAATTCCCGGAAGTCCAACATTTCGAGTTGCTCGATGTGCCATTGTCGATGGCCCACTATGCGAGGAATACTCGGGTGCTTTTCAATGATATCGCTAATACGGATACTACCGAAACGCCCCCTTTTGGTATTCTAACGCATATTGTAAGCATATGCCAGAACGACCGTCAGCGTTGTCAACGTATATATATATATATATATACGTTGACATATACGTTGATATATATATATATATATACGCACACTTGTGAACGAACGCGACATGACGCTTTACATTCCACCATTCGTGTACTCGGCCATAATCCCCACGTGCATATATATGATCACGATATACTCTCGCGCTATCTACGTCGTGAGCTCGATGTGCTTTGTGCTTGTCTGACAACGCTGATGTAGCGTCACGAGAGTGTACCGGTGGTGCATCGAGTACATATGTGCAATCGTAACGGTAGTTGTATATATATATATATATATATGTATATATATATATATATACCGAGGACAATCCACATCATCCAGGTTACCATGTATGAAGCCTTCATGATTATGAAGATCATCTTACGTGCGGTGACATGCGAGCCGTATGCACACATCTCGGGTATTAAGCATGATTGTCACCGTGAGATAACGTAGTGGGTTGTCCGAAACCCACAAACGAATCATTGGCTTTTCGGCTATATAGGCACTAGGATTGAATACAAGACAATGGGACGACGAAGCTGGACTAGAAATTTCGATGAATCGCTTCTTCAAAGTGCTCGAGAAAAGCTGAATTTCTGTCACTGTACTAAATTTCTGTACTTTGATGAAAAATCACAATGTGATCAAACTCCAACTCCAAAGATGAGAACATTTTTAAGGTCACTGACGTTGAATTTAAACTCGACATTACGAGAATCTAAACGTTGAATCCGTTTTGGAATTTTAATCGTTGACAGAATAATTGGAATAAAAATAACCATTCATAATTAGCTTTGTGATAAAAAATATTTTCAAGAGTTTTTTTCGTTGGAATGGTGCCCATCTGTGCTACAGATAGTACAAACTTGCATGTATACCGTACATATATGTATCGTTCATGTAGACATATATATATATATATATATATATATATATATACTTACATATACTTATGTATCGCACATATTGTACGATGTACTCTTGCATACTGCATTACACACACACACACAGACATATATATATACATATATATGCATATATATATATATATATATATATATATATATATGTATAGCACATTTATTATACATACAGATGTAACTGCATAATGTATATTGACATCTACGTATGCGGACCCAAATGAATATGTACGTTTATATATTAGTATGGGAGCTTGTGTGCTTAATATATATATGCGAAGTAACAATGCTTAGAGCACACAGAGAGAGAGAGAGAGAGAGAGAGAGAGAGAGAGAGAGAGAGAGAGAGAGAGAGAGGGTCTCGTTGTCGAAAGACAGAGATGGGAAAAGCGTCGCGTCGGCGCGGGCAAAGAAGGGAGTTGGAAGGAGTGGGAGAATGAATGGGGTTGGTGAAGAGCCGACCGAGGAGGGGGAGAATGGAAAGAGGAAGGGGATCGCCGTCGCTCGATACCACTGCGGCACAGCCAAAGTTGAGAGCTTATACCCTATACCCGCTTTAGCACTCACACGACGTCAGCCTGTATACCGCGAGTTTTGTGTCGGCGCCACCGGCACCACATCTCGCATCCTCGACCACCGCGCTCTCTCTCTCTCTCTCTCTCTCGCTCTCTC
>OY769911.1:1365757-1395757 GCA_963669185.1 Dyspetes luteomarginatus
TGCCCATTAACCCCCGCCCCACTTTCCCATGTATAACTCAAGCTACCCCCTGAATTTACTTCCACTCTTCATCGGTTATACTCCCGGTGTGCGGGTATGTGAAGTGTTTATACATGTGTGCCCTCATGCAGACACACAGCTGGAGTCAATTAAAGAGTTGCAGGCTGTTGGAATAGTCCTGTCTCGTTCACTGTCTTAAAAAAAAAAAAAATCCAATGCCTACAGTTTGTTTTATTTTTTTTCCTTTTTTTTTAGCATTTGAGTATTCAATTTTGGGTCAACGACATGTCAGAAGGTCGAAAGAAAAAATGTAGGAGGTACTGAGAATCGTATTTTTGTATGGCCCTTGGGATACGGCAGATTTTAGGTTGATATCGATAACGAACGAGATGATACATAGACCAGAGATGGAGAAAATTGTAAATATATAGTTGAACTTCCCATAACTCAACTTGGCCCGATTACTTCTCTCGAATTTAACACTTTATTTACAATAAGTATTTACAATTTACAAACGAATTTATATTCATTTACATAATATACGCATATATATAATATTCCATGAGTTTATATATATATATAAACTCGTGGAATATTAGGAGCGTGGTGGTACAGGTATTAAGTTACACCTACGGTATCCTTACTATATTATATATATGCGTATATTATGTAAATGAATATAAATTCGTTTGTCGCAAAGCGCAGTGGGCTTTCAAGCATAAGCACACGCCCTCTACCGCGAATATATACAAATCTCCACGGTATTACAGCATGAACTCGCATAAATTGCACTCTCCTGCCACATTACGATATTATTTATTTAATACTTTCACTTTTTACAAGTGAAGTATTTAAGAAAGTATAAGGCAAATAAAAAAAAAAAAAAATGTCCACGCATTAGTCATTGCCTATGGTCGGACTGAAACAGCTGGTGTCCGTCTACATAATAACCTCAAAAACTTTCAACACATTTTTCTCGACAATGGCTCAATGGAATTGAATGAATTTTTTAACCAATATGTGTGCCATTATTTTGCATCGATTGCCAAAAATTTACTGACTCTCATCGATTCATGACCGAGAAAAATTTGTTTTAAATTTTGAGGTGGTTGTCCAATAATTTTAATACAGTCGGTAATATAAATTTAACGCCAACATGCTGCTTTTAATACTAAATGACTCGACACAGGCCAAAAGTTCATTTCAATCGTTCTTAATACGCTGGATTTATTCATTTTTTATATTTGTACATTTTTTATCGCGCGCGGATTTTTACTACAGGTGCCCGGATTATCCTCTCTGATGGGGGCTCTACTATACTGTACTGCAGACTGCATGAGATCCTCCGCCTCTATCTTTATCATTCGTTCGGTTGAGCTGCACTCGTCACCCATTCCAACCCTTCCGCGTTATATAGTGTATACATATATGTATATATATATATATATATACACATATATATATATTACTACCCTATGACACTCTTTCTCTTTCTCGCTATGCGTCCCCTTTTCCTTTCTCGCTCAACGACGCGGCCTCTGGTGTCTATCGAATCTCGCGTTCGCCCCACGACAACTCCATTCCCTTCCATCATCTTTTCTCTATCTCCCTCTTTCTCTATCTCGAGAAAGCCTGGTAGGTTAAGCCTTTCGCGAGCGCACTTTCGCGTTTACGGTGTGTCGTAAAAAACTATACAGCAATAATATTATATATATATATACATATATATATATATATATATATATATATATATATATATGTATATATATATTCCTGCAGAATCCCAAGAGCTGATATGTGCGCAGAATACAGGTACTTCTGTTTCACGCGTCATGACTGGGGTGTAATATACTAAATATATAACGATTGACATGTGTTACACGCCATCGAGGCTGACATTCACGTCACTTGTTAATAAAATTGATGACATTCAAATTTTTTTTCCTCCCGCGCCATAAATATTCATGAAGGCCATACACGAGAACTTGAAATATCCATTTTATGCAAAAAAAAAAAAAATGTGTAAATTGGCATTTGCATTAGCATCGTGCCCTTACTCATAGACTCTGTCAGGAAGTGATTTTCCCAATTTTGAATTTCTCATTTGTGATTAACTGTAAATATAATTTTAAATTTGACCTTGTTGAGTAAAATTAATCTCATATAAATAATAAATCGATTCTTATTGGTGTCACAATACTTGACCTCGGTGGCTTTGACACCATCATTGTTGACCTGGAAAATCAAATTTTGAGGTCAGTTAACAAAGAAAGGTCGAGGTGTAGCATTACGAAGTTTAGAAAAATTTCGCGACTCATAAATTATTCTTTGTTCTACAATTGGCATTTGTATCAGCATCATGCCCTTACTCATAGACTCTGTCAGGAAGTGATTTTCCCAATTTTGAATTTCTCATTTGTGATTAACTGTAAATATAATTTTGAATTTGACCTTGTTGGGTAAAATTAGTCTCATATAAATAATAAATCGATTCTTATTGGTGTCAGAATACTTGACCTCGGTGGATTTGACACCATCATTGTTGACCTGGAAAATCGAATTTTGAGGTCAGTGAACAAAGAAAGGTTGAGGTGTAGCAATGCAAAGTATAGAAAAATTTCGCAACTCATAAATTATTCTTTGTTCTACAATTGTGTAGACTTGTTAACCTCATCATAATACAAGTACCATTGAAAATATGAAATTCTATTGGATGTAATACATAGATGTGAATATATAACTCCAAGGTAGTGGAAAGAGATAAATAAACCAGATAAGCAGAGCAGTGAATTAAAATTCTGCAAAGCGGATGTAACGTGACGAGGTCAAGCACAAAGCACGAATACAAAAAAATAAAAAGTGGTGAAAGAGTAAGAGAGAGTCGTGTGAAATTTTTAATTACGAACAATACCGAAGCATCAAAGAAATTTCGACCCTCTGGTGATCGTTTGATGTTTTAATTTTGTATTCACTTTTCATAGGAATTTACTAATGAGTGATTTTAATAATTCTAACAAAAAATCAAATTACACAAATAATAAATTAGCTGTCGACGAGTAATGCTAATTAAAAGTGAAAAACGAATCTGTTATCAGGCAAATATAATTTTATAAATATGAATCTGCTCTCATTTGGCTCAGTGGTGTTGAATAAGATTGAAAAGTGAAATCAATTAATTTATCCCACTCGTGTTTTTTTTTTTTTTTTTCGAATTAAAAATAAAATAAATTATTGAATTCATTTGATTCAAATCCACGCTTTTTTTTTTTTTTTCAAATGTATATAAAAGTAATTTATTTATTCGATACAAAAATATATGAATCGAATAAAATTCATTCGAGTGGCAATTACGTACATTTTATTCTTGTTTATTTTTATTTTTTATTCATTTCTCGTTTTCTTTGTCATTCCACATGCATGTTTGTATGTATGCAGCGTGTGAGTCTCGCTCGTCGCTTTTGCACGATTTCATCAGAAAACACATGTTTGGTCACTCCTCAGTTCTGTATATATATGAATCGCTGATTGGACTGGACACACATGATTGTTCACTGACCACGCAGTCGGATAAATTGAGCCTTTCACGCACTTATTTTATCATGAAATATTATTCATTCGTACCCGGTGAAAATTTAACAGTCCCATGCACTTTTTGTGGCTGCATTCACATGATGCGTTTCGGGCCAAATCGAATGTGATCGTTGCTTTTTTTTTTTTTTTTTTTTTTATTTTGTTACGTTGGAGGCGTTCAATATTTTATTCAACAGGCCCCCCCACGAATAATCTGAGGCCCCTTTTACTTGTATTCCCAGCCATCAGGGTTTTTCCACTCTCTCTCTCTCTCTCTCTGTGCCAGAGCATCACAGCAATATACGTATATACATCTCAACGTCAAGAAAATCTCCAGAGAGGAAGAAAATGTTAAGCCTTTCTGAGCTCTTGCCCTCGCTCGTCATATATCTCTCTCGAGCCCTCTCATTCTTTTAGTCGAACATTTATATTTCCCCGTATAATAAAATAAATAAAAAAAAAAACGTAATCCATAATATTGATTTTCAAATTTTACACTCAAATCTACAAAAAAAAATATTGACGAACAAAACGAGAATTTTTACGGAATTATTACATGAAATTTATTATTGTTTGGGAAAAAAAATGATAAAATGATAAATGATGATGATAAACCTCACGAAAATTTTACTCCAGCATCAAAATTTCGAGCAAATTTTTTTTTCACTCGAAAAAAAACGTTTTCCCCCATATAAGGGATGAAAAAAAAAATTGCAATTTTGTAAATGAATCTCGTTGATTTTCCAATAAAATATCGGAAAATATGTAAAATTTTGGGCCAGATGTGTAGGGATGAATTGTGATGTTTACGTTTTTTTTTTTTTTTTTTTTTTTTTCCCTCAAACTACCCTTGTGTGTATTGGATATTGGATATCGAATATTTCCTTCAGCAAAGAGCCATTCGAGGAGAATACAAAAACATTATCGTGAAAGAGTAATTACTGAGGGATGTCAAGGAGGAAATCCGCATATCCGCGACATGTAATTAAACTTATAATTCCTAGAAATGAGGCCGAGCAGATTTAACTTTCTGCAAATGAAAAAATCTCCATCGAAAGTCTCTCAATCCCCCCGGCGTCAAATCAGATCCCTCCGCGTCATTTACAGGACTGTCGCTGGCAACGGATTTTTTTGTCACACTTTTTCTATTTTTTTCCATCGACTTCCGGTATATTATAACGTGAGGATAGGAAAAAGAGGAGTAAAAGAAAAATCGTTGAAAAAGACAGAAAGAGAATCCGAAATTTTCGACCCCTTTTTGAAAATCAAGTTAATTTTTTTCCAGGCATCGTATAAATAAATAATAAATCACTCAAAATTATCAGACTTCATATAAAAGAAATGAGTTTAAAAAAAAAAATTTAATAAAAAAGTGTTAAAAAGTGTTGACTGAAAAATGTTTATTGAACAAATGAAAAAATAATTCATTCGTGATGCAGTCAGAGAAACACCCTCTTTATTTCATACACTGCTGGCTTTTTTAACGTTCCATACTTCGTTACTCGCCTTCCCCCGAGTCCAGAGATTTAATTATTTTCTGTCAGTTGAAAAATACGAGTGAGTTGTCAGAAAGGAATTATTGGCTCCTTGTAAAGGAAACTTTTATTCCACATATAATATGATATTCCACAAAGTGGAAAAATCATATCTAGAAACTCAAATGTCCGTATATGTGCCTGTGTGAAAATACTTGTGAAATTCGTCGTAAAAATTAAAGTTTAAAAATAATGCTCATAAATCTTTGCTGTTTTTTTTTTATTATTAACTCGTCATATTAAATATCCCATAACATATCGTTTCCTACCATTTAAAAACGATCGAATATCATAGGTTGGATATGATTCAAATATAGAGCCAGTTTTGATAAATTGCCAGCCTCGTTACACCAACTATGGCATGACTTGTAGATTTTCCAGGATTGTTTTTTTTTTTTTTTTACGTATCTTTAGGATACTCTAGTCGTAATAACGAAAAAGTGGATTCGTCGCACCGAAGAATTGAATGTGCATCTGCTTCAATGAGCCCTGATCAGTGCCCAACATGCCTGTCAAAAGTGCTGTCACCGTGTCAAAAAGATTCTGAAAAAAATCACCGATACCAGCATTTGTGCAAACGTATTTTTTTCCCATTCCAGGACCAAGATAATTATCGAGAAGAACCGTGATTTGATGAATCAGGGACGAAAGTACTTTCTCATTTTCTTGTATTTCCTTCTATTATCACTCAGACTACCAAACTACCCAATAATGTGGTCAACAAAGTGCTTACTGTATCGAGGAGATTCTGCAGATTCGTCATGTTATCGGAGCCACTTGCAAAACTGGCTACGACAATTTTCCAATAATTCTCAATAATGTTCATGAGGAGATTAGCCATTTGTGTCAACATTTTACCCAATTCCTTGGCTGAGCCAGGCTGGGAATAAACTGATGGATTTACGGTAGTCGATTCATTGCTGGCATGATGTGAATGAACTGATGGATTTACGGTAGTCGATTCATTGCTGGCATCATATGATTGAAAATTGAACGCAGATGCAGCAGCTGCCTAAAGAATAAAACACTCTTATGCTATTCTTCATTCGTCATTAAGGACTTGAAAATATCATTGATGTAAATCGATGACAATTGTTGAGGTATTTTCTGATCGAATAGAAAATTTCTGTTTACGTTTTTATGTTAAAAAAGATTATTGAAAAATTGGCAATGATCGAGCCCTATCAGTTATCAGTATATGTAGAAAATAAATATTTTCGAATTGATTTTCTATTTCAATCTATGATAATTTCTCATATACTTTTATATAGCAATCAATCAAATAATATTTCTCTTAGACTTAAACCAACTAGAAATGTTTTTTTATCAGTTATCAGTATATATTTTATCAGTTATCAGTATATGTAGAAAATAAATATTTTCAAAATGATTTTCTATTTCAATCTGTTATAATTTTAATATACTTTTATATAGCAATCAATCAAATAATATTTCTCTTAGACTTGAACCAACTAGAAATGTTTTTTTATCAGTTATCAGTATATATTTTATCAGTTATCAGTATATGTAGAAAATAAATATTTTCGAATTGATTTTCTATTTCAATCTATGATAATTTCTCATATACTTTTATATAGCAATCAATCAAATAATATTTCTCTTAGACTTGAACCAACTAGAAATGTTTTTTTATCAGTTATCAGCATATATTTTATCAGTTATCAGTATATGTAGAAAATAAATATTTTCGAATTGATTTTCTATTTAAATCTGTTATAATTTTAATATACTTTTATATAGCAATCAATCAAATAATATTTCTCTTAGACTTGAACCAACTAGAAATATTTTTTTATCAGTTATCAGTATATGTAGAAAATAAATATTTTCAAATTGATTTTCTATTTAAATCTGTTATAATTTTAATATACTTTTATATAGCAATCAATCAAATAATATTTCTCTTAGACTTGAACCAACTAGAAATATTTTTTTCCAAAGAGAATTATTTCGTAAAAGTGTAAAAACTTGTCATCAGTGATATTTTTAATTACATGATAAAAAAATTGATGGAATATTTTTAAAAATATCGAAAGATCGGTTTAAAAAATCGTCGTGATACTTACCAAGAGGCTAAGAACAATGAACACTTGTGTCTTCATCCTGTCAAATAATGAGTTGAAAAAGTTGTGGGTCGTCTGTGCGAATTACAAGCTCTTATATAGTCGAGATGACTCATAAGCTGCGTAGCGATGATAATAATAGGAATTGCACCATCATACATATACATATATTTTTATTAAAAGAACTTAATAATTATGCGAGGATTAATGCAACTTTTGACAATATCGCTGATAAAATCGGACGTTCGAAACCAATGCAAAAAAATGTATCACATATTTATGTATCAGTTGTAACGCTGTATAAGATATGAGAACGATCCGAATGAAATGTGACAAATGGGCTCGCCGATGGCTTATATAGTTGGTCGGTCAACCAATTGACCGGCAATCGGGTGCTTCGCCATTTTATTTAAGAAGAATATGGTAAATCAATTGCTTGAAATTGACTTGAGTTAACGAGGCTGGAAATATTTTTTTTTCAAATAATATAAAATTTCTTCAAATTAAAAATTCCATAAATTTTCAACTCTTTTATTAATCGTCATCGTTAAAAATTCTTTTCCACAAACATCCCCAGGCCATATTTGTCCAAAGTTTTAGCCTCATAGCTGAGATTATTTACGAAAGTTACAGCATTCGCAGACGTTTTTACAAAAATTCAAAGTTACATGAAATGAGGCCCCATTTTTTTTTCTTTCCTTCAAGGATAACATTTTTTTCTCCGTCTCAATTTTCATGTGATCAATTTTTTCTCCATATATATATATATATCCATAAAATATGGCACTCAAGCAAGAGGGAATTTTTTTTTTTACAAATGTCTTCATTCCTCACCTTCAGAATGACCCATCTGCACTTTGGAATATTTTTCAAAGTTGCTCACCATGATAAAACTTTGCCAGCAGGATGCCATATTACAGAGTTTGTGCATGTGAAATCGTCTATGCTGATGCTCACGAAATAATATCCAGCATACGTTACACACACGGTGATGCAGTTGCGAACCGAGTAAGCCAACACTTGGGCGATCACCTCAACGGTGTTCGGGAACAATGCATCTTCGTGTCTATGACGGAGGACCGACAACGCGAAAGGTGGAACAGGGAAGGGGATGATTCATTTCTGGCAGAGGCGGGAGGACACACCTGTGCACCGTGTGCCTACTATATTTCACACTTGTGACGTCTACTATATATATATAGTATACCAAAACGTGTACACATATCAGTATAAAATACAGGATATGATATATATATACATATATATATATATATATATCAATATTAATATAAATATTATATTATATATTATTATTATTATAAATATTATATTATATATTATTATTATTATTATTATTATATAAATATTATATTATATATATATATTACTATTGATGGAGCTTTTACTCTCACTATTCCAACACAGAAGCTTTGCTCTTTACCATATAGACATGTATTGTATATTTACTCGACTATATCATGAGCTTTTGGTACAACGTTAAATCCCAAAGTTCGACTCGCACCATCTGAGCGACGAGGACACAATCACACCGCAAACCTCCGTGAATTTTTCATGACGGCTGCGCTCAGTTCTTGATCCACCAAGTTCTCCCCTCGTCTCGCGATGGGGCCGCTTTCAAAGAACATGCGGATATATACGATCGGGCTGGGGGAATCCCCGATATATATTTCTCATTCCCAGAGTTACTCGCAGAGGGAGCTCGCGACGGAGTTCTCCCACGGTTTTCTACAAGCTACAATACTCCTCTTCCTTTTGCTCCTCCTCCTCCTCCTCCTTCTCCTCCTCCTCCTGTCCCCGCACCTCTAGAGGCCCAAACTCCACCATGGACCAACTTTTTGGATCTACTCACCGGCAACGAACGACAACGACGAAAGTGCCCCCGGGAAGTGATCTCTCGAGACACATGGAAAATCCCCCAAGATCTTCGAAATACATACCTCACTCTAACTCGGATAGATCGTCGACGGAGACACACACAGAGAGAGAGAGAGAGAGAGAGAGAGAGTATAAGTTCTTGGCGCGGTTTCATGTCGACCAACCAAGCTCTTACTCCAATTCAATGAATTTATAAGCAGCCCAAAATTATTTGGTAACAATGAAAACTTGATTGAAAAATTATAAAATAATGATAGTTAAAGTTTTTCTCCAGTCACTCGATCGATCATTATTTTTTCGTCGTCCAATTTATAATTAAATATTTGCCAAAATAGTTTTTTTACTATAATATTTATTTTTTTTTTAAATATTTTTTTAATAAAAAATGTTATTTAAAAAATTAATTTATTTTATTTTATTTTATAATTTTTTATTAAAAAAATATAAAAAATATAAATAAATATTATAGTAAAAAAATATTTTGACAAATATTTAATTATGATATTAGTATGAAAATTATTTCCAAATTATTGAAAATAATTTTTCATGTCGACCAACCTAGCTCTTACTCCAATTCAATTAATTTATAAGCAGCCCAAAATTGTTTGGTAACAATGAAAACTTTTATCACCGATTGAAAAATTATAAAATAATGATACTTAAAGTTTTTCTCGAGTCACTCGATCGATCATTATTTTTTCGTCCTCCAAATTATAATTAAATATTTGCCAAAATATTTTTATATTATTTTATATTTTTTATTAAAATTTTATTTAAAAAATTATTATTTTTTTATTTTATTTTAATTTTTATTAAAAATTTAATATGATGGTATGAAAATTATTTCCAAATTATTGGAAATATTTTTCATACCATCAAATTTTTTATTAAATAACCAATCGTACCAAAAAAAAAAATTATTAAAAAAATATAAAAAATATAAAAAAATAAATAAATATTATAGTAAAAAAATATTTTGGCAAATATTTAATTATGATATTAGTATGAAAAAATTATGATTAGTTAGGGGCTAGATGACAAGTTTAAATTCGTAATCTAATACCAACTACATTAATATTACATATTTATCAAAGTGTATCAATTTAGGGATGATAAATTATATTATTATTATTTCGAGATTGTTTGGATAACGAAAGCGAAAAACCAAGAAAAATGTGCGAATATTACAGGGATTGAAATTTTTCCTCCACAGACCTCGTTACGAGTGTGATTTGGGACTCGAGGAAATGGGCCTAGAGACTCAAAACTCGTTGTATGTTACGTAATATATCGCAGGTTCAAAACCATAAAGGCGTATTTTCGTGACCTATGAACCGTTCGTACGCCCATGTCGTTTTCGATACGGAATATAATAGCACCTACACACACGCACACACACAAGAGAGACAGAGAGACAAAACTCATTCATGCTCCTCCTTTATTCTCTCCACGTTTGTAAAAGTTTTTCCTTTAGTGTAACGATATATAGAGGGCGCCTTTTGGCATTGTCGTCTCGACGCGATATAATGCTCCCTGTGGTATATATCGTTGGTTCTTTTGCGTCGTCTGGTCCGAGTATGCCCTCGTACACAGAAGAGTTACCCAACGTACCACCATCAGCAACGAGACGGAGAGAAAATGACTCACCGAGTCGCCCTTCACTCGAGCTCGAGGTCGAGCCCTTTTGACAACATGGCCAATTCATCGATATATATATGTATATATATATATATATATATATATACATCATTGACTAGATGCAAGAGTGTCTGATAAAGAAAGAGCGTTAGTTTGCCCTGATGTGACAACGACAGTGGCGCCATCTAAGGTGTCCCAGCATGCCTCTCGCTGGCACGCTTATCTGCACCCTTCTGGTATTGTCACGTTACATATTGATTCATTTGCATGCATATGCATGCGATTATTAAAATAAAAGGAGATGAATTTTTTTTCTAATTTTTCACCAAATCTCTCTATAGTAATAGAGACACAAATCTTTTGACATTTATTTTTATGGCTAACGAGAGCTGACGATATGCAGGGGTTGTTAATGCATAACAACCCCTCCATATCGTGTAAAAAAAAAGCAAAACTGACAAAATAATATTTCAAATTCATTTTTTTTTTTTTAATTATTTTTCGATATTTTTGGCTCCCACGCTATGGAAAATCAAAATGTATAAATGCCATTTTGATTTTATAAAGTGAACTAACATGATTTTTTTTTACATTTTAATGTAAAAAGTGTAAAAAAATTTTACGTTCCTTATCGCTCTACGTACGTCAAATGGGGAAACTAATGTAATGGAGAATTCTCTTTTCACTCACCATAATAGGCCCGTCACATAAGAATATCTATATATATATATTTATATATATAAATATATATATAAATATATATATATATATTTATATATATTTATATATATATATATATATATGTATTGTATTTGGTTGTCTTTCATGCAGTCCCCTAATACGGGGATGCCATGAATCATGAAGATTAATAGAGCAGGAGAGTAGAGAGAATGGAGAGAGAAGAAACATGCCGAAAAGAAAGAGCGAGCTTTAGATGATGAGTTAGTTTGCAAGGAGGGTGCAGTGATAGATTCGAGTGCGGGGAAACAATGTGGGGTTGGTAAGAACAGAATCGACAATATATACGTATATATATATATATATATATATATATATATATATATATATATATATATATATATATATATATATGTAGTATATGGAGCAGAATAGAGGCAGAATATATTATGGACACGATATAAGGCTCTGGGATGGGGTCAATGTTCAAGACACGCCTGGAGACTGCGTTAAATTGCACGAGCATGTCTTCATCCAAGTTAACTATATAACACGGTATTATATATACGCACAGTACTGTAGAATAGGGTGGATGGACGGAGGGTCTCTATCCGGAACCGGGTAGTTGCTATCCTACATATATATATATATATATATATATATATATATATATATATATATATATATATATACATATATATATATATATATATATATATATATATATACATACATATATATATATATATATATATATATATATATATATATATATATATCTATATATATACATATATACGTGTGTACTATTACATTGAGAATACATGAACGTACCTACGTCTGACGATTTGTCGATCGTGGATACGAGATCGTGAGTCGAATTCACGATGTTTACGAAGATATACGATATGGTGCAAGTTATATAGAGTTTGAACCAGAAGAACGAACTACGAGACAAGAACCCAGTATCACAAGTCACTCCTTACTGGGCGACGCTTATTTTTTCTCGCTCTCGAAAGGATAAAATTTTATCAGATCGAACGTAAATTTCCTTGACATATGAAAACGTTTTAATTTGTACAGCCCATATGTCAGTTCACCCTTGTAGCAAAGAGACGAGAAAATATGTATCATCACCTTTCACATCTCATCGGTACTCTAAAAAAAGTATTCGAAATATTGCAATTTCAAAATTGTCAAAAGATTAAATTTGATAAAAAAAAAAAAAAGAAAATTATCAGTTCACCCTTGTAGCAACGAGACGAGAAAATATGTATCATCACCTTTCACATCTCATCGGTACTCTAAAAAAAGTATTCGAAATATTGCAATTTCAAAATTGTCAAAAGATTAAATTTGATAAAAAAAAAAAAGAAAATTATCAGTTCACCCTTGTAGCAACGAGACGAGAAAATATGTATCATCACATTTCACATCTCATCGGTACTCTAAAAAAAGTATTCGAAATATTGCAATTTCAAAATTGTCAAAAGATTAAATTTGATAAAAAAAAAAAAAAGAAAATTATCAGCTGACGCAAAATAAATGAATTAATTCGTACAGCCCATGTCAGTTCACCCTTGTAGCAAAGAGACGAGAAAATATGTATCATCACCTTTCACATCTCATCGGTAGTCTAAAAAAAGTATTCGAAATATTGCAATTCCAAAATTGTCAAAAGATTAAATTTGATAAAAAAAAAAAAAAGAAAATTATCAGCTGACGCAAAATAAATGAATTAATTCGTACAGCCCATGTCAGTTCACCCTTGTAGCAAAGAGACGAGAAAATATGTATCATCACCTTTCACATCTCATCGGTAGTCTAAAAAAAGTATTCGAAATATTGCAATTTCAAAATTGTCAAAAGATTAAATTTGATAAAAAAAAAAAAAAGAAAATTATCAGGCCGCTCCCTTTTTTACGTTATAACGAATTTTTTATACGTATAGTTCGTATATTTCATCAATTTAATCGCGTTTATTTTATTATCATACGAATATTTTTGTTCAATCTATTTTTTCTTGTCTCTCGATTAGTTTTTCAATTATATATTTCTTATTGTCAAAATAGACGGGCGCGTGACGATTTCTATAATACGATAATTTCCCGTACATGACACGTATAAAATGAATTTACGATCGGTGTGGGCTAAAACTTTTACGTCCACGTGTGTGTGTGTGTGTGTGTGTGTCATCGACTTTATACATAATATAATACACGAAACTAACGAAACTCACTATTTAGTTGCCGCTAGTAATCGTCCCCCCCCCCTCCTCCCTCTCCCCCTCTCTCCATCCCTCTCTATTTCTCTCTTACCCTCCCCCCCCTCTGTAATTATGAGCCTGCGATAGGCGTAACCGGAAAGGCTTTCACCCCAAACTATAGAGAAACTTCTGCGTTCTGAGAGTATAACTTTCAGGGTGTACAAGTTATACGAGCTTTCGTCCGAGAGCCTTCTCGCTTGTCATTCGGAAACTACAGTCTTTCTTCTTCTTCTTCTGCATACCCCGGGCAAATATGCTGCATGTAGTACGCAAGTACATTAATACAAGGGCTGTTCCATGTCAAATTGTCACACTCGCGTTTGACCCTCGACAGTTTTAATTTGTTTTATGATAATATATTCTGTAACTTTATACCATTGAAATATAATCACAAATATATTTTATTTTTAAAAAGATTTTATTTGGATTTTATAAAGATAATTCTCATGAATGAATTTTTTATAATATAATAATAAACCTCAGCCATTACTAAACAATTGTTTCTTTATCTAACTAACACATGAACTCAGCTGAATTGTCCGCGAAAAAAAATACGATCGAGGAAGAATTATCAAAAATGATGTTGGAAAAAAATTGTCGATAATAATTTTTTCATAATTTTTTCACCATTGTGCAACTGTAGAGACAAATGAGTGTCAGTATGGCATGGACTAAGAAAAATCGTGAAGCGCAAATTATTTCTAATCTACATTTTTTTTAGTGATATATTGAAAGAAATAATAATCGATAAAAAATTTCACAATTTCCACGAAAATAAATAATGACTTTTTTTTTTTAATTTCGACCATTTTAAGGAATAAGGCAGTCAAGTTTACTCTGACCTGTTCATATTACGAGCTTGAAATAAAAAATTATCCACTTGAACGAGATTGTGGTCACTGCAGTGTGCCATTTCTTGACCTCTATTTGGGGTAAATCTCGCTCGCCAGCTCTGAAACAGCGTGTGTTGGTTCATCGTGTTTCCTCTCGTCCTCGTCCTCTCGTTTATTAAGCAACCCCAGGCTAGAGCTCCCGTCCTCGACTCTCGCACACCGGACGAAGTTACCGAAACGACCTTTCGAGGATTTACAGCTCAGCCGGAATATTCGACTGGCAATACCAAAACGAGAACTCTCCCTTAACAATCTCTGGTAAACTCATCTCTCTCTCTCTCTCTCTCTCTCTCCTCCCCCAACCTCGCTTCTTGTGCACCCAATTCGCCATTTTCTCCTTCATCTCTATCGTTCGTCTCTCTCTCTCTCTCTCTCTTTCTCTCTCTCTTCTCCCCCCCCCCCTCTCTCTCTCTCTCTCTCTCTCTCTCTCTCTCTCTCTCTCTTTCTCTCTCTTTCTCTCTCCCCCCCCCCTCTCTCTCTCTCTCTCTCGCTATCTCACTCTCTTGAATAATGAACGTCGCGACACCTATTGGATTAAGCGTTCCGCATTACCGCCACCCTTCATCAAGCTTCCTTCCCGTCCGCCAAAGTTACGCCTTGGGGGGAATCGTTGCACCCTCTCCGATGCATCTCGTTGCTGTGTCTATTTTCCTATATACGTAGTATACGGTACTGACTACAGAGAGATAGAGAGAAAAAGAGAGAGAGAGAGAGAGAGAGAGAGAGTGAGAGAGAGAGAGAGAGAGAGAGCTTGCGTCCTACCCGAGACAATCTTTGCACATATCAGTACATAGTATCAAAGAAAATCCTTGGCATTAGTGGCATAATATATATAATAAAGTTTGTTAGTGGAATAACATGTAATAAAGTTTGTTAGTGGCATAATATATAATAAAGTTTGTTAGTGGAATAATAAATAATAAAGTTTGTTAGTGGCATAATATATAATAAAGTTTGTTAGTGGAATAACATATAATAAAGTTTGTTAGTGGAATAATAAATAATAAAGTTTGTTAGTGGAATAACATATAATAAAGTTTGTTAGTGGAATAATATATAACAAAGTTTGTTAGTGGCATAATATATAATTTATTAATTTTTTTTATTAATCAATAATTTTTCAGTCATTTATTGAACAAAAATTTAATCTTGTTTTCTTTTAATTTCAATTCGTTTGAATATGAAAATATCGATAACATCAACGTACGCACCAAAGACCGAAATAATAGCATCGTCGATCAGTTGGATTAAACGAGGGACAGAAGGAACAATCGATTCGTGGCAAATTGTGCGTTATGAGATAATGGATAACACGCGATTCGGGAATTATTGCAACATGAATATTTTGAAATATTTTATTCGCCCAACACGCATGTAATTTATTATATACGTGGGAAATACGTAAAGACTCTCAAACCTCCTTCTCTCACATTTTGAATTCTCGATTACGAGAGCTCGGGTCGTTTGTGACCTCGCCGTAACTCAAGGACGATCTCTCTCTCTCTCTCTCTCTCTCTCTCTCTCTCTCTCTCTCTCTCTCTCTCTCTCTCTCTCTCTCCCTCCCTCCCACCCTCTCTCTCTCCTTCTCTCTCTCTCTCTCTCTCTCTCTCTCTCTCTCTCTCTCTCTCTCTCTCTCTCTCTCTCTCTCTCTCTCTCTCTCTCTCTCTCTCTCTCTCTCGCACGCTGCTGTTACGAGCGACGTCATTTATCTTACGTTCTGTCGCACGTCCCTCCAACCAGACTCTTACTCTTCTTTCTCCCACCAAGTTCCCTCGTCGGCGTTAACTTTTACCGAGCTTTCCTCTTTTTCTTAGCTCCCTTACAACCCACTGGAAAATTCGCTCGTCTATTCCGACCTCGTTCATTTCCTCAACCACACTTTTTTACATTTGACGTATTTTTTTTTTTTTTTGTGTGTTTATTTAGTTTTTAAATTCTTTGGCCAGCGTCGAAAGCTCATTTCGAGCTTTTTAAATGTCACACCATACGTTCTTAAATGTATTAAATACATCCTTAATGAGATCTTCATATTTAGTTATATTTTTTTATTTCTTTATTTTATGAATTTATTTTATCGAGCTCCTGATTCCTTTAAACTCATTCGACGAACCAGCTATAGAGAGTTCTCTCTCTCTCTCTCTCTCTCTTTGCATTTGCTTCTCCTTTCAATTCTGTCTTTTCAATCGCTAATCGGCTCTTCCAATTCAGCCTGCTTGCCTGATGTCGTTTCCCCTCGTGTACCATCAACGTTCTTCATGCTTACGTAATATCCGGTAACAGAGCGTTGTAATATATCTATATATAGACGTGTTTACAAAGCGAGAGTAATAAAAGCTCGCAGACGCCCCTTTCGTTCCTCCCACATTGTACAGAATTTTCGTGTATTTTCTCCTCCCAGATTGTCATTACGTACTAATTTGATTGAAATGCTGTAACATTTTTGACGGTGGGTACACGTTTGTGATTTAATTTTTTCATTCTTTATTCCCCTGATTCCATACGAAGAAAAAAAAATAATGACAGTGGGCCCGAAATTACACGACCCAATATTTCCTGATTTCCAAAAATGAAATGCATATTTTTTTTTCAAACCTGTCATTTTATCATGCTCTCGCAACGTCCTAAAATATATACAAATGAGGATTTTATTTTTATCCTGGAAATTCAAAGTCCAGCAAAATTCACATAATTTTTAAAATATTAAAAAATTATTTCAACACGTCGATTCATATTGGCAATTTATAAAATTAATTCAATCTTTTAATTCGCATCGTCACGTTTCATTCATATATATCGATTTCACTCGAGGCCTACTTAATTTATAAATCAACCCTTATACGTGTATAAGGGTTGAAAGCCTTTAAAGCCAAAAAAACCTTGGGCCTTTTGGGCCCATTGAAAATACCTCCATTTTCTCGATATTATCGTACCAAAATTTCTGCCCTGCATATACCATATATGA
The DNA here is from genome assembly GCA_963669185.1 of Dyspetes luteomarginatus. Taxonomy (NCBI): domain Eukaryota; kingdom Metazoa; phylum Arthropoda; class Insecta; order Hymenoptera; family Ichneumonidae; genus Dyspetes; species Dyspetes luteomarginatus. Next base: position 1,383,280 of record OY769911.1, read on the forward strand.
CGGTTGCGGCTGTTGAGATATATATATATATATATATATATAGATAGATATATATATATACTGCATATTATTTCTAGGTGTCCACAAAAGAATCTATTATCGTGTGTCCGTTCAGTACACGCAGTCGATTCGGGTCTTTCAGTATCGTAATAATTGGATTATTGTTGAGTTACCCTGTCAAAGTGAATGATGGGTTCTGGGCGGGGGAGAATGTGAACGAGGACGAGTTAGCGATGGACGTCTCGTCCATCTGTGTCTTTGTATATTCTCAAGCAAGTGAAGGCCTTTTTTTTTACGAGAAAGACGAGGAAGAAAAATTCAAAATTTTATACATTGAAAAAAAAAAAATCTAATGTAACGTAAATTTCGAAAAAGAAAATGTATCGAGGAGAATTTTTCGTCTATGACTTTGCAGTTTCGTTTGGAAACGAAAACCAAACATACAAATACTATTGGAATTCGTATTTTCCCGATTTTATCGCAGGATTTTTTTTTTTTTATTTCTTTTTTTTTGCGTCAACACGATGATGTCGAGCAAATTTCTCGTTTACTCTTTCCGTGTATCAGCCAGCGCCCTCGGGCACTCGAATTTGTGGAAGTGAAAGGATAAATAGGAGACGCTCCAATCGAGTGAGGAAAGAGCGCTCGAACCGCTCACCATCAGAGCCACCAGGCGATCCTCTGCAGTGGGTAAAACCAACAGGATGCACTTGTCCAGTTTCTGCCACAGCAGTGGGTTTCTCGACACAACCTTTGGGAAAAGAGGAATCTTTGTCGTGAATCGACGTTCTACGATACCATGAAATTGTCCGTATTACCAGATCTGACAGCCAATATATTTCCAGTCATCGTCCATATATAAGGAATTCCATGCCAAGTCAGCCACCCAAAAAATGACTGTAGCTTAATTTTTTTTTTTTTATTGTGCTATCCAAGTACAATATTTTTACCGTAAAAGTTTTTTTAATTTTTATAACCTACGATAAAAAAATATTTATTAATTTACTGCAGCAGCCCTTTTGTGGAAAAAAAAATTATATCATATTTTTTTTCCTGATCAAAGGCCATAATATATCCATATATGTGGAATTCACGCCAAGTCAGCCACCCAAAAAATGACTATAGCTTAATTTTTTTTTTATAGAGCTATCCAAGTACAATATTTTTACCGTAAAAGTTTTTTTAATTTTTATAACCTACGATAAAAAAATATTTATTAATTTACTGCAGCAGCCCTTTTTTGGAAAAAAAAATTATATCATTTTTTTTCCTGATCAAAGGCCATAATATATCCATATATGTGGAATTCCACGCCAAGTCAGCCACCCAAAAAATGACCAGCTAAATTTTTTTTTTTTTTTATTGAGCTATCTAAGTACAATATTTTTACCGATCGTATTAAAATCGATATTTTTTTTTGTTAAATAGATATATCTTAAGAATGGTGCATCGTATTGGAAAATTATGAGGAGTAAAAGTTTTTTTAATTTTCATAACCTACGATGAAAAAATATTTATTAATTTACTGCAGCAGCCCTTTTTTGAAAAAAAAAATTATTTCATATTTTTTTCCTGATCAAAGGCCATAATATATCCGGGTCCGTATTACCAGATCTGACAGCCACTATATTTCCAGTCGTCGTCCATATATGTGGAATTCCATGCCAAGTCAGCCACCCAAAAAATGACTATAGCTTAATTTTTTTTTTTTTATTGAGCTATCTAAGTACAATATTTTCAGAAGCATCTAGAGCAGGTGAAGATTAATTTTATTCAGACATTGCCATTTTTTTACCCAAAGAATATTAGTTGGACTAAAGATGAGTCTAAGAAAAAGATGTTGAGCTCTTCACTGGGCCACGTAAAATGCATCCCATACATATACGAAACCAGAAGATGCATATATATATATATATACATATATCTATATATTTATACATATAAATATATATATATATATTTATACATATAAATATATATATAGATATACATGCATAAAACTATATGAGCAGCCTTCACTCTGGTATGGGTTGCATGGTATGCAGTCTATGTATTTCCATCTGAATTCTGAATACACTTTATGAACGAACAGCCGCGTCCGTCGCTATATACGAACTCGCCTCTTCCACTTTTCCCGTTCTATTCGTTCACCGTTCGATAAAAAAAAAAAAAAAAAAAAACTAATTTTACGGTCGACATTCCCCATTCCGTAATGAATTTTTTTTTTTTTTTTTATCTAATATATTAACCCCAAAGAACCGTTCTTTGTGTGCATTTTATTTTATATAAAATACAATAAAAAATATGTAAAAAATGTTGTTACAAAATTTTGGTATCGTCTGTTGGCTGGATGCTGGAAATCGAAAGATATCGTCCCGGGGTGTATGAACTCTCATCGTGTCTCCATTCAACTCAATTCAGCTGTCGACGTCGTAGCGAGTCTCGAATAGTTGAGCGTTTTCGTCTCTCTCTCTCTCTCATACTCTGTGCCTCTTTCTGACGCCGAAAATGTCGTCTGTAAACGAAGCCAATCGATTTCATCCAATAGCTGGCGTTTGACGGGGGACAGGCGAAGAGAGAGAGAGAGAGAGAGAGAGAGACAAAACTCATCTGGCAACGTCGACTAGTGTCAGCGTTGTCTGTCTATCTGTCTATTTGCCGGCTCTCTCTCTCTCTCTCTCTCTCTCTCTCTCTCTCTCTCTCTCTCTCTCTCTCTCTCTCTCTCTCTCTGTCCCTCCCCCCTTCTCTCTCTCTCTCTGTCCCTCCCCCCTTCTCTCTCTCTCTCTGTCCCTCCCCCACTTCTCTCTCTCTCTCTCTCTCTCTCTCTCTCTCTCTCTCTCTGTCCCTCCCCCCCTTCTCTCTCTCTCTCTCTCTCTCTCTCTCTCTCTCTCTCTCTCTCTCTCTCTCTCTCTCTCTCTCTCTCCCCCTCCCTCTCTCGTCCAAAGTTTTATCATTCGAGATGAGACTCAAAACTCTCGGGTCGGATGGTCCGATCATTGTATGGACCTTTAAAATAAATTGACATGTACGAGGACTGGGATTTACGTCAATACATTCATGTTTCGATCTCACCTCGATTTCGTGCACGCATTGAATGAAAATAACATATTCAAAAAATTTATTACTAACATCGAAGAACTTGCCTATGAACTTATTCGATCTATTGAGACTAATCGTGGAAAAAAAATATATATATAGATGTGCACAATTTTATCTTTTTTATGACTAGTAAAAATAACTATTTGCTCATGAAATGGCTATTTTAGTTTGCTGTTCTAATATATTTGATTGTCCTGCGAGTATAAAAAATTGTCCCAGCTCGATATATGAAATTTTACAGTTTTCCTTTCTAAGATTAATTTTCGACATTAGTAAAGCCCACTATCTGTATATAAGACAATAGGGTTTAATCTCGTTCATTTGGGCAAGAATGTGGACATTTACACACACACACACACAAATACCAGAATTATTTTTCTGTGTCGTGAATCATATAAACGTTGATGCGTGCTGATTGCGTGTATGGGAATATTGTACACGAAGGCATGCTGAATGGGTCACGCGACGCGATTATCCAATTGAGCGAGTAACTGAAGCAGCTGGTAAAGTCTCCGAAGTTCTCTCACATATTGTCCAACAACGTCTTTAGGCTCGATCTAATTTTCTCTCTCATACTGGGTTCGTGCAGTATCCGAAAAAAAAAATCCATCTCAAAGAGGAATAGAACGATCCGAATTATTGCAACTCCGATGAAAAAATATTAATATTAATTTCTTCCACGATAATAAAAATGATTTATTAGGTAAAATTATTTTTTTAGGATTTCCCCATTAGGGGAAAACTAATTTTAAAAACTAATTTTACTTATTTAAATAATGATTTTATTTTCCATCTCAAATATTTTGTAATAAATTTGAATATTTTTTACATGTATGAAAAAAGTTGATAACCAACGAGACTGAACTGTAATTTATCGTTATTTTGTGATTTCAGAACAAGATCGAGATGTCAAAATGTAAAAACTTTGATCAGTCTGTACATCTTTACGATTCTCACGAGAACGACAACGGCAAATATCGTTGGTTCGCTGGTGCTCGGTAGTTCATTTGCGAATTCATCGCTGACCTCAGCATCGTCATCATCGTCAACATACAGACCTGCGTCTACGACCCAAATGGTATTTCAAAGATTTGCAATTGAACCGATGGATCAAACGGCTGTTATTGGCAGTCGTGTCACGCTGCCTTGTCGTGTTCTCGATCAAAAAGGGCCGGTTCAGTGGACCAAGGATGACTTTGGCCTCGGTGCTGTGAGAAATCTCACCGGATACGAGCGCTATGCAATGATAGGAAGCGACGAGGAAGGTAAGTGATTTGATGGCAACGGGAGATCGAAGACGTGATACGACTTCCTGCTTCCCTCTTCTTCCGGTTTACCTCAATCTTACTTTCTATCTGCTCTATCTCTTTTTTTTTTTTTTTTTTTCCCTTCAATGATTTTTATCTTCTTTATATCTCCTCACCTCTTGTCACCAACCAATTTTCGTCGATGTTCTTGTCATTTTATTTTTTTATCTCCTCCACATTTCCCTCCTTCTTTTTTTTTCTAATTTTTTCTTGACGTGTATACCAGACGACACGTGGATTAAAATCTGGCCTGTTGTTCTTCCAATAACAATATTAATAATAATAATAAATTCGAGTTTGAAATATTTTTAAACGTATAGATTTTTGTTTCGGCAAATCCGGATCGCAAATTCCACTATCCGGCTATGAATAATTTTATTCGATGCATTATATGATTTTGCCGGGAAAATCCGTATTTTAGAATCCTGAGCTGAACGCGGTTTAGTCGCCAACCGCCATAACCAGGGACATGTGCGAATATGCTTTCGTCATTGAATATTCGACTGCTTTGGCCAACCGTGTGGCTCTCGATGGTTCTCCCATGTGCATGACTTTATATACATATATGTGTACAGATACATGGATATATAACACTAAACCACACAAATAAATAAACATTTGTGACCAGCATAGAAACAGGGCGTGTCTATTGCGATAGTAAATTGATGGTATATATAGCATTGAGGCTGTCCCCGATCCTGTGCATCCCAACGGGCCAGGTGCCCTCAAGGCTTAACTCCTCTCTCTCTCTCTCTCTCTCTCTCTCTCTCTCTCTCTCTCTCTCTCTCTCTCTCTCTCTCTCTCTCCCTGCCTCTCTCTCTCCCTGCCTCTCTCTCTCCCTGCCTCTCTCTCTCCCTGCCTCTCTCTCTCTCTCTCTCTCTCTCTCTCTCTCTCTCTCTCTCTCTTTCCCCTCCTCTCTCGCTCTCTCTCCCTCCCCTTTTCTATTTAGTCACTTTAGCACCAGTCTTCCCTTCTATACTGAGGTTCACAATCATCAACCGTTCTGATATACCCTGACTACACGTATATAAAAGCCATTCCCTGCAAGCTCTATCAATTTCTAACTCTATAAATAGGCTAAAATCACCAATGAATTAACAGTTAAACGCAATTTATCATGATTTTTTTGACAAAAATTAATGATTCCGAACGCGTCACGTCAATTTTTATGAGGTTTTATAGAATGATGATGGAATAATTTAAAAAGAATCCAACATGGACAAAGAGGAAAGGTAACTTTTCTCAAAATTTAATTTTTTCATTTACAATTAAAAAAATTTTTTTTTAACGAATCCTCGAAATTTTTGACTAATTAAGGACGAGTCTCCCGATAGAGTAGAATTTTTAAATATAATTTTACGAAAAAATAAATATTACGAGTATAAAAAAAAATATATTTCCAAATAAAATGGGTCAAAGTAATTTTCACCAATGTGAAAATTAAATAGAATTATTAATTTTCGCTGAAAATTAGTAATAGAAATAATGATTAAGAAGAAACAATAGTTACTCTATACATATATAGTTACTCTATACATATATAGTTCTATACATATATAGTTCTATACATATATAGTTCTATACATGTATAGTTCTATACATGTATAGTTCTATACATATATAGTTCTATACATATATAGTTATTCTATACATATGTATAGAAGCTGAATGTAGCTGTATAGAAGCTCATGCCTCGGCATGACGGGTCCTCGGTTAATAGTACCCATAACTCGTTCGTGAAATTAGCAACGGCCTAGGTGGTTCTGGTACCAAGTCCGACGATGCAACTATACGTAGTTTGACGATATGAGGAGGACGCAAAGGAGGTTCCTGGTAGATCGAGAAGGAAGAGAGAGAGAGAGAGAGAGAGAGAGAGAGAGAGAGAGTACAAGCTCGTGGCTACCCCTCTCGATTATGTTGCAAATTCTGGTACTCGCATGACGACCCGAGAGGTCTTGAAGCCTCCGAGGCAAAATGGAGGCTCGATATAACGTGTTCGAAGCCATATAGCAGCAGCCAAACCTGCTGCAGGACGACACATTAATCGAGTCTATAAATTTTCACCGATCGCTTAAATGCGATCGAACAGCGAATCTACACACGCTGGGCTTTTACCCACCGAGCCCCTATCATATACAGCTCACAATAACAATCATTATTTCAGCCACTTTACCCACACGGGACCATTCACATATATGTATGTACAGATGAGACATTCTCATATAGAGGAATTTATTCAGCAGTGCACTAGTTAGTTAGTGGTTAGTTAGTAGTTAGTAGTTAGTTAGTAGAGAGAAAATGAAAACTTGATAATAATGAAGGTCCGAAATGTTTAACTTCTTCATATTTACATCAGACAACAATTCTGTGGGATTTACTAATTTATAAAAAAATAGCTTGAGTGAAAATACATAAGGTGACTGTGAGGAAAAGATGAAACTCACTTAATTCCACATGATATTGTGTCCATCATTATTATTAATATTTCAAACCAAAATCAAAGCAGAAAACAAATCAGTCAAATTCAGATAATATCCAAGGTTAGATAGGAGCTGTGAAAAAATAGTGCACGGAGGATAAAGACTAAAAAAAAGTGAATTTAAAAAAGATTTAGTATTTTTAAATATTTAGTTTGCGAAAACTTCATGTCGTAGAATTATTTTTATGATTTTACGCTATTTGCACTCAACGCTCTGTCGTTATTAAAAATTTGTAAAGAGACAAATACGTGTAACGTTTAATTTAATTTATTATTTATTATTCAATTATATATAATAATTTATCGAGTCCATGGGTGCAATTTTATAAGCCATACGAACGTGACATCATCACGTTTTGTCTTTTCTAATATGTGCCTTCGCTTCAAGCTCGATATATAAATTTTACACGTGAAAATCTGATGAGTTGCGTCCAAAATATCTAAATTCCTATATTAGTACATTCCAAAAAATCCTGATGCTGTTTTATTTCTGTTCCTATTTCAATTGATTTTTTTAATATTTCTAAACCATAAATTTCGATACTTTCATAATGTTTTATTTTCATCTCCGAAATTATTCGAAATTACGTAGCTCGATATTGACATGATAAATAAATTACTGTGTCATTGTCATTGACTAATATTAACTTTTGCATGTGCTCACTTGTAAATCCGTTTGATAACTTTTTATAGCACATATCGTGAACTCGTGACCTCGATGAATTCATTGTACTCGCTCTACACACATATGCCATGAATCCTACATGCATAAAAATAAATTGTTACAGAATTTTAATTTGGCCGAATGTACTGATCGTGCTAGACTATTTTTATCCAACGTGCACTTTTTAGTTTTACATAAAATAATCCGGATATATTCAAATATGAATTTAAATGTGTCAGGATACCTCGCTAAATAAAATATTTTTTGCCTGAGCCCATCTCGAAGTAAAACAACTTTCAGGGATTTAAAGTAAAAATTAGTTTAAACCCAAACTAAATTTTGTTTTGTTAAATTTCTTTCTGCGACTGAAACTTTAGTGTAAAATTTTTTTCTCCAAGAAAAAATGTAACGAGGCCCCATTTGAAGTCGACTCATAACAGTGATATGTTCGATTTCCAGGAAAATATAACGAACCCATTCTATTGTGAGAGTCTAATGAATCATGGGACAGGTATAACTCCAATATCGGATATACCACGGCAACTCAATTATTTTGCAGCCGAGGGTCGAAAAGCAGGATGCATCTGTCGTTGTCGTTTTGGCTTCGTGAAATTGGTGAAATATTTTTTCGTTTTTTTCGTCTCCCAAGCGGAAGTGAAACGTAAAATTAATACCGAGATCAAAGGAAATTGGGGCTTAAAAATAAGCTATTTCGGACTGTCATGCGTGATTTTTTTTCATAACGGTAGAACAATAATAGATAAATTTCTCATGGAGTCTAAAATATTTTGAGTATTTCAAATCAGCAGAGATTTTTTTTGTGATCCGTTCGCCACTTAAACGAGATAAAAATTTTAATTCCTGACGAACGGAGAATAAAATGAAACTGATAAAGGGCTGATCTATTTTGAGAGATCTGTAATAAAATAAAATTTTAATTCCCCCCTCGAGTTGAAGGGGTCACTGAAACTCTCGACCCGATCTTTTTTCCCAACGCCACGACATTCTTCTTCCACCTATAGACGACGAGATAATTCTCATTCGCAGTCGTAGCTCGATAAGTTTTGAAAATAACCTTCGAAACTAAATTTCCAAGTCACGCAAACTCAATCTTCAAAGATCAATGATTTCACTCAGCTGTGTATCCTCGCACAAACAACTACAAAAACGTTTTCAATTTTTTTTTAGCCCCCAACTGAGAAGTTTCAAAGTTCATTATTATTTTTTGTCCTATCAATTTTAACTTTATCGAATGAAATGAGAAGGAAAAAATTTGATGGAAATTTTCAATTTTAATCCTTTTTGTACAAAAATTTCTCGCATATATCCTGCTTGCATGCATTTTGATGTACAAACGAGGTCAAAGGGCAACATTCTGATGTCCGTGCAAAAAGCGACACTCCCCTCATATGTCATCCGTCTACACGATGGCCGATATAATATAACTGTATGTATATGTCACGTGTCTAAAATCATAAGGGTGTATGCGTGGTCTATAAGCATTGAATATACGCCCTTAATGACCTTGTACACGCGATACACAGGTTTACGAAGTAACCAGCCAAACTCAGCCTTTTCACGTTGCAAAGACGTCTATCCACACACGTATATCCCGTAAGAGGAAGCTCCGGGCTATGTGGTTTGCTCAACGTATCTAGCATGGGTCACTTGATCGCAGATAGACGTTACTCCCCGAGGGCACGGTAAAGTCAAAGCCCTGTGGTCTGAAATTAACCGACGAGAGAGCGAGAGAGAGAGAGCAGCACTGCTCATCTTTCACTCGTTATCCTAATACAAGCCCCTCACATTTTGTTTTGTCCTTCATGGATTTTTCGTCTCATTTTTACGAGTCTCCAACTTATCTTGTTATGTTACTGATAGGATTCAATCGAGCGTGTTCTCGAAATAAATAAGAAAATTATTATAGTTTGGATAGTCTGAAAAAATCGATGCCACTGCGTTTGTAAACTTTGCTATACAAAGAAACGAAAAAAAAACAAATTATATTATCGAATTATATTGTTCAACAAATGTAACCAAATGTTTACATTTGTTGAAGAATTTGTTTTAATCAGGGTCATGAAGGAAAGGCTTCATATATGGACCACATATGAAATGGAATTCCATGCAGAAAGATTTAAAATAAAATTTCAGATAAAAATACGACAAGTGTAATTTTATATATAGAAAGATATTGAACGGATATTCCCAAAGGAATATTAAAAATATTATTTCACTTAGAAATGTTACAGAAAATGGCATTTTTATTTCAAATGTACAAATGGTCATTTCATGTCAAAATATTAAATGGCTTCTCACATGAAAATCCATTAAATTTGTTTTCTATGTAATAGAATTCTAATTAAATTCTTATAGAAAATCTGCAACGATATTACTGAATTTACTGAATTATACAAATGGATAAACGAACTAAACATTCTTGATCTTAGGATGAAAAAAAAACTTTACCAAAAATGTTCGGGTTTATCGTAAAAACTTTTTGGAACAATTATCAACTTATCAGTATACAAAAATATATTCAATAATAGGAAAATATTTTTTATTTTTTTACAGGTGACTTTTCTCTGCACATATATCCGGTCGAGCTCGAGGACGACGGCAAATACGAGTGTCAGGCATCGCCAACAAACGATGGACAACCAAGCCTGAGATCGAGAATCGCAAAATTGAGCGTCCTCGTTCCACCCCAAAAGCCAAAAATACTTCAGGGTGATTTTCTCGTAACTACCGAGGACCGTGAACTTGTTATAGAGTGCATAAGCATCGGTGGAAAGCCAGCTGCTGATGTAAGTCAAATTTTCGTTACTTAAAACCAAAATAAATTGAAGAAAAATATTTTTTTTATCATCCCCATTTATTTTAGTGAAAAAAAAATTCACCCGATCATCGATATGAGTCGATATGGAATCAAAGATAGCCACCCTTAATTATTTTAAACTACTCACCCTTGGCTTAATCATAAAGTGTATTGAATTAATTCATTTAAAAAAATTTAACTATTTCGAGTCGAGGCTCCCGCAGCAAAATTATTTATTACGTTTTTAATTAGAGAGATTGATTATTTTGTTCAATGACTTTTATTCAAAACCAAGAAATAAAATTCGTCGCACGATCTTGGGCTGGAAAAAATTAAATTATTCAAAAAAATTTACTAATTCTTCATCAGTTGACTCAGTAAAATTTTCTAATTTTCATATGCATCCCAACAAAGTCAGTGACGACTTCGTTTCTCTCTGGCTGTGGCCATGCAAGCTTTGTAGACACAAAAACCCAAAGGAGAGTAGCCAGGCATACTTTAGACCAAAGCTCTTTTTTTACTCAGCTGACATAAAACAGGCAAGCACTACTCTTGTCTCAGCTTCAGTCTTTGTCTTCGTCTCCTTTTTCTTCTTTTAACGCTCATTCGTTGAATATCTCCATGCACGTCTTTCGTCCGTTGTTAACAGTGGAAATGACCGAGCGCATGTTCCATAAAAATTCTCTTCCCTTTTCTCGGCTCGTCGCTGTCTCTTTTCTTCTCTTTCTCTCGCGAGGATCCACTCGCTTTGAACTTGGATCTCCATGCCATACACTCTGCTCGGCGCCATTTAAATCTCAGTATCATTAAGAAACTAGTTTTTTTTTTTTTTTTTTTGTGTGGTTGCATCCAGCACAATTTTACTCGAGTAGCCCGAGCAGCTGCAACGTCGCAGCTTTACTTTAAACAATTCGCCTCGACGAAATTAGAATAATTTTAGAATTTCTCGTGACGTTTGTCATCATAAACGTCATGTCAGTTTTGCTGGTGAAATATGACGAATGTTTTTTTTTCTTTTTTACGGTTTATGGATCCAAAAGATTTTTGCACCTTGACATATCTTGGAGTGAAAAAAAAAAATTTATGTCGAGTATTAAAAATTTAGATACAGAACAAGACCTGTAAATAATATTTAGTAATTTAGTTTTTTGCATTAGGAGAAATGGACAATTTTATTAAGCATGCTCGAACCGAAATCCGACAACGTTTAATTATTATCTTGGTATGAACTGACACATCAATTTTATAACTATTTTTTTTTTTCGTAATTCAGTGAGCATTCGAAAACGTTAATAATTAAGAATCGTTCTCGATCGAAAGTGGAAAGTAACAAATAGATCAAGTCTGATTAGATGCACCTGGAATCTTGAAAAAGTTTCGGCTGGCAAAAAATGTTGAAAAATTATCCTGAACTTGTCCCAAATATTTTTTTAAGTAAATTGAAAGGGATCTCGCTTGAGGAAGCGTTCTCTAATTCAAGGGAGATTGAGGGGACCAATTGAAGGAAATTGCAGCGAATGCTGATCACTCGAATGAGCAACTGAAATTGAAAAATCCGTTTTACAAGGATAAACGACACTTATAGATTTTTAATAATTTACGTGCTCTGAAGATAAATGAAGGTAAATTATACTAATGATTTTTATAAATCTATCCGATAATTTCTAAATGTCTCATTCTGCATTAAAAGACATTCTGCGATAACTTTTTCGTTTATTTTTAATATTTTTCGATGATTGGACAACGCACTTGCTCTCCCTCGCTCCCTCCCACCCCCCCTCTCTCTCTCTCTCTCGCTCTAAATTGCCTCGTATGACATTTTCCCATACGAGCGATGCCATACGATTATGCAAATCCCATTCGTGGATATCGCTGAAAAATAAATCATATTTCCCCCAACTTGTTTTCTCTATCTCCCTCTCTCTCTCTCTCTCTCTCTATTCTGCCTCGCTTACTCTCGCGAAATTTGGAGAGAAGTAACATTATTATTTAAATGGATGATCAATCGCATAGCCTGGGGATTGTTTTTTCCCAAATGGAATGATATGGATATATATATATATATATATATATATATATATATATATATATATATATATATATATATATAT
>OY769911.1:1400757-1535757 GCA_963669185.1 Dyspetes luteomarginatus
TCGTTTACACTCACCCACAATCTCTCTCCCTCACCTCCTTCACTCTCAACGCCGTCTATATATATATGTATATATATATATATATATAGTGATGAGCCTGCCATCTCAGAGCCGTTTGTTTGTGCAAACATCCGTTTCAAGAGGTTCTCCTCCATCTTATAACCACGAAGCAAACGATTTTTCAGGCGAGAAAGTTGAATCTATTCATAAGTGAGAGGGAGAGAAAATCGTTTCCTGCGACTCCACCTCAAGATTCTCAATGATTGCCATGTGCTCCTCCCTGGGTAAGCTCCACCAAACCAACTTCCCTCAGGGACCGTCTGCGCTGATAGTTTTCACCCCATTTCCAGTCCCGAAGAAATGCAAATAGCCATCAGGCTATCCGAGAGTCGCCAGATCTTCCGCAATTACGACGATTAGTGGAGTTCACATTCTGGGATTGGCTCATTTGGTAAAATTGATTTAAAAATTTTTCCCTCTTTAAACACACCCATAGGATTGATATTCATATTTTGACTGACTGAAAATATTTTACATAGCGCGAGGAAAATACATTGCCAAAATATTTATTATATTATTATGTAATAATAATATTGCTTGATGGAACATTTGCAACTAATGATGTCCATCGCTTCAAACATATGAAAAATGAAAAAATTGAGAATTTTCAGTATCCATACCAGCCCAGATTGGGACGAGGAGTATGAAAATGGTTCCTATCGATAATTTCGCCATTTGTGATTATTATTTTGCCCCTTGTGAAAGACGCCAGAGGTGCCCAAGATGCAGGTTTATAGGCCTGCATCCTAACGCTATATATGTATCGCGTTAGGATCTTCATCAAAGAAGGCTCAAGTGACAACTTCGTTTTAGTTGCACAAAGTGCCACCTGATCACCAACACTACCACCATCCATCTCTTTGCCTAATGCCCTCCTTTTGCGACCTTTGACGATGAAAACTTTGGCTAAGTACTCCACCCCCTCACCCCTTTTCTCACCCCTCACCCCTTAAGTCATGACGAATTTCGGAAGGGGCGCAGAGGTGTGCAAAGACATCAACTAAATGGCGCCCACGTATCAAAAGATGTCAAGGCTCATGCGAGCTGATGGGGGACTCTCGCATTGAGTTTCAACTCGAGATGTTAACGCGAATCTCGTTCATCGTATGCACGTATAATTACCGTATAATAACGCCCAAAGTGCAGCTCGAGTGGAAATTATATTGAGGAAAGGGCGCGACAACCCTCTGAAGATCCTTCCACGTATCCTTCGACCTAAAAAAATTATATCCTCGTATTGATTTTTCGTGAAAATTTCTTGCCGATTTTTAAACTTTTTTTTTAGGGGAAAAAAATCGCACCCACTTTGGTAATACATGATTTATAACAAGTGGCTGTGTATATATTTGTCAGTGACAAATAATTGTAATTTTCATACGTAGGAACAATGCAGGGGAGATCCATATGTACATTTAATTTCCATCGTTAATTGGAAAACGCGAGCGTGCATAAAATACTAATGGCGTTGTTGATCGGCTGTCCTCAACACCCTTCAACCAATGGACGAGGGACGATGAGAGAGAGAGAGAAAGAGAGAGAGAGAGAGAGAGAGAGAGAGAGAGAGAGAGAGAGAGACCGAGAGCAACAGAACAAATGATGGAGGCAACGCCGTTCACATCGATTCTATTGTGGTCACAGCGTCAAAAATCGAATTTATCAACGAACAAACCCGGGCAATACCGTGCAGTGTATCGTGTATTAAATAACTGTCATCATTTCAATTCGCCGAAGAGAAAAAAAATACCCTCGCTGATAATTAAAAACAAAATCAACCGTGAAAAATTCAACAGTACAAACTCATTTATTGCAGGATAATGAAAAAAAAAAAAAATTCCCCCATCTCCCGAACTCGTAATGAATTACCATGAAAAATATGAAAAAAAATGGCAAATTCTTTGCAAGAAAAAACTTTGATCTTTTTTCATAAATACGAAACTCACTAAATAATCAATAAATAAACTAAATAATATTAAAAATACTTGGGGACTCTATTTAAAAATACAAATTCTCTTTTAAGATAATATAGCAATAAAAAAAAATCACTCCTTCGTAGTGTAAATACAGAACTAATTATTATTTGACTGCAGGCTATACATATATCGAATATTTTGCAAAATATATAAAAATACAAAATCTTTTTTAAGACAATAATGGAACAAAAAACCGCTCTTTTTTTTTCATTAAATAACTAACTATAATTATTTCATGCCCAAAATTTATAAGTCATATCCTACAAAATGAATAAAAAATACAAAATACAAAAGCCACTCGGGCCTTTGGCAAGCTCTTTGTTTGCGCTTTGACCATCATAGGAATCGTATGAATCATTTTCATTCTCCTAGACTGTCTAGGCAATGGGGAGGGAGGGAGGAGGAGAAAATTACCAATAAAATAAATATTCTCTCGTCTCTGAGTATACGAGAGATTACGAGATCAACAAAACGCGTATACGATGATAAACTGGAAGGGAGATCCATTTTGACCCCAAAAACTTTTTGTCGTGACCTCCAAAGTTCCCGGACTATCTTCATCATCGGTTTGGTGTAAAGAGCGAGAGAGAGAGAGAGAGAGAAAAAGCTCCAAGAGCTCACTAGGCGTCTCTCCTGATAGCTACCAATCCCCTCTGTACCACTCTCGTTTTCCTCTCTTCCTCCTGTTATATTCGATATACCCGCCAACACGAAACTTTCCGCGAAATTGGAAGCGACCAGCAAAACTTCCTTATTAGTTTTGAAATTGAACGGCTGACACGAGAATTGGGCATCCATGCAGCAACAGCAATGAGGCACTGGCACAAAAACCAAACGCCCCCTGGCGACCTCTATCTCTTTTGCTCTCTTTCTCTTTTGCTCTCTCTCTCTCCCTCTCTCTCCCTCTCCCTCCCTCTCATCTCATGTTCGCGAGAGGAAAACGTGTGTTGAAATCATATGTTTTATGCTCACGTGATCAAAGCTCATTCGTTTGGTCGCGATTGTACGCCATATTGAATGAGAAAAATAGAGACTCAATGAAAAAGTAAAGTGAGAGGACTAAAAAAAATAAGTTAAAAAAATATCAAACGCAGACTTCTGTTATCACCTCTGCTACTTTAGCTGTCTCCTGTTGGCGTCGAGACGCTGCCGCCTCTCTTGATACTCGATTTTATTGCAAATATATATATATATATATATATATATATATATATATCTCGCGTATAAGTTTAAATGGACCATTATCGACTATTCTACCGCAGATGCTGCGAAAATGGAGCTCTGAATATACTATATATACCAATATAATATAGGAAAAAGGCATCAGCAAGCAACGACGCTGCAGATATGTAAATTTAGGGTTTAACATCGAGAACGAGCAACGAAAGCAGTTTTATAAATGCAGATATATATATATATATATATATATATGAGGGATTCCACATCAAGTCAGCCACCCAAAAAATGACTATAGCTTAATTTTTTTTTTTTACATATTGGGGTATCTAAGTACAATACTTTTACCGTTGTATTAAGATCGATAATGTTTTATGTCTCTAAATAGATATATCCTAAGAATGGTGCATATATATATATATACTATATATATATTTATAAAACTGCTTTCATGTATACATATAATGGTTCTAAATGTATATTGAGTATGTATATATATTTATGTATGTATAGTGTATTGCCAGAACGTATAGGGCGTCCCAGATTTGCCGGGGCTATTTAAATTTGACGTAAATTGCAAAATATCGGTTTTCGCGCAATGGACAGTAGTAAATTGGCTGTGGGTCGTGCGTTTGGTACGAGTGAGGTGTTCAGAGGACCGAGAGAGCCTGGTGGACCAACATTGCGCCCCTATAAGGCACAATAGTTTCTGTCCCATTGAACCCAAAGGCCATTTATAAAATATATAGTTGTATAACCATCGTATTATAGCTGTACACATATATGTCCTCTACATATATGTCCTCTACATATATGTCCTCTACATATATGTCCTCTACATATATGTCCTCTACATATATGTCCTCTACATATACAAGTATATTTATGAATTACTCACGAATAAATTCGACAATATACACCTGCCTACGTGTGTACGGATTTATATACGTTTATATGTATACACGCAATATATGCAGTCATAGAATAACATTTAAACTTTTAACGCATTTTATATTGCATACAGGAATCCTACATTTCTATAAATTCGTACACGAGCCATTTATCGCCACTGACACGACACAAGTAAAAATATTTTATCCGTATAAACTTTGGCTAAAAGTTGCATATATATATTTTTTTTTGTTTTAAATGTATTTTTTTTATTCTTATAAACGTGATTTTTTTTCAGTATGTTCGAGTGGCGTTAAAAGGCAGATAAAAATTTATTTTTACAAACATGTGTCTATTATATATATATATACATGTATACAGACGACGGGGAAGGCATGCGACGTATCCTCCTCTGCCCTTGTTTCGCCTCCGCGCATTCTGTGCCTGGTATATTCGCGATACGGTAACGGACACCGTTAATGCGATACAACTACCGATAGTCTCGGTGTGAGCTAATGACAGACTGGGGCTTGTACTGTCCTCTCCATATAGTATATATATATATATATATATATATATATATATATATATATATATATATATATATATATATATACTCTTCAACACACGACTAGAACCGTTTGAATTCCGTGTGTTTCAAGTATATCGAGTATCGAGTATACGTAATGCTTATCGATTTAGTTCCAACTATTACCGATGCTTGTTGGTGTGTGGTGTCTGGCTGTCTGGTCCTCATCTGGACATGCCATGCAAGCTGGAAAGCACTTTGGTGACCTTATGCCACCCGGTGTATACATGACACGCATTACCTCTATTCATAGATGTAATGAACAATTATCCAGCATGTACATAGCGCAAATTTATACATGAAACAATCCAGTCATGTTTTTTCGACGAACACACAGATTTTTTTAAATTCAAATTCATCAATTTTTCTCTCAGTATATTTATGATCAGAAAAAGAGTGATGAACACTGTAGATGTTCTTGGAATTTTCTTGTCTCGATGGAAAATTCATTTAGATTTTCAATTCAGGAGGCGCCACATGGGCCAGCAAACGACACAATAACGTCGACATCGACCTCTTTTTTTTTCGACTTACTCGATCGCTCACTGTTTTCGTACGTTCACGCGATAGCGAACTGGATGAAAATAATATCGACCTTGCGAGACGAGTCAAGGATATATTGCAACGGCTGACTAAAGACGCGAGTCCGTTAGCAATTTCGTTTCTCTCAGCACCGTAATGTACCCCTTACTATTTTGCCAGTTGGGAGAGAAATATATATATATATAAAACTGTAGAAGGAATTCGTAATCGCTAGAAAAATCGTAGTTCAACTCAAGCTGCACCACGCAAATGTCAATCTCTGACTCTCGCGTTATAACTCTTCAAATCCTAAATAATTATTTTCGTTAATTAATCTTATATATAATTATTTGAAAAATTCAATTTTGCACCCACTGTGAATTTGCATTGAATTTACTTTCGGTTCACTCGAATATACTCAATATTTGAAAGCATCGCCAATTCCATAATTATATTTCCATAACTGTCATTATTTTATTACTTTGATCGAATCAATCTTCCACATTGTATCCTATGATCCATCCTGGCCCTCTGACAGATCTCACGAGAGTAAATAACGGATTGATTTCAAATCCCTGAATCAGCCGAATTTCTTTTCTTCTCGGTCGTAATCTTGAGAGAATCCGTACTAAAGCGATTCTGGCCGAATCCTTAGAGGTCAAAATCGAAGCTTGCTAAAAAGTCCTCTGCTATCGATCCCCAAGGATTAACCCTTCTTGAGCCTTGGCATAAGTCGAGAGCTGATCAACATGCGAAACTTATTCTGAAAACTTATCTTCTCGATGTTATAACCAACTTAATTCTCTCTCTCTGATATAAACCAAAATGTTATTATATCAGATGAGCTCTACGAGGGCAAAAACAATTATAAAAAAATAAAATAAAGACCAATCGATAACTAAATTATAAAAAAAAAAAACAAAAAATTCTTCTCTTGATTGCAGATAACGTGGATCGATGGTTTGGGCACTGTTCTTCACAATGGTATCGAGAAATTCGAGGAGCCGTACGACGGTGGCCCATTGACCACGGTTAGATCGGTTTTGAGAGTTATGCCACGAAAGGAACACGACAACACTACCTTCACGTGCCAGAGCCAGAACGCTGCTGATCGTACACCTCAAAATGCCAAGCTTCGTGTCGAGGTTCGTGAAATGCTTTCACGCGATATACTAACTTTGCGTACAACACTCAATACATATATACATATATATGTATCTATGTATCTAAATTTAACTGCGTATACCTTAAGTATATATAGTTTACTGTACAACCAGCTTCTAAATTACTTCCAACCCCAACTTCCTTAACCCATATACTTTTGCCTCGTGTGTAACAATGGCGTACCTCCATCATGTCCATATAGACATAAGTAATATAAACATATACCTATAATACACCATATATGTATCTGATCTATACATATACATATATATGTGTGTGTATGTATATATATTTAGGTGTGCATGTGTCTAGTACATTTATGTATAATGACTACATGAAATAGAGTATGCTAATCACCGAGGGCCTAGTATTAAGTCTTTCGGAAACAAACTCCAGCGTTGAGCAATTCCATTGTGGTTCGAAAACTCTCACTTATCACGTTCCACGTTTCAATCGTGTTTTATCCAATTTTCTACGTGATTAACTATCCGACTGGCAGTAAAGTTTCAATAACAGACATATATGTGGATTTTGTACCGAGTGAGGGTGGAATTAAATTCATGAATAAGTACGAATTGTGATACGTTTCGTGTAAATTTTTAGATAATATTGACCTAAATAGGTATTAGGTGTGTTGGAATTAATACTTTCGATATCTAGCCTCATCCAGACATCTGGTTAATAATTATTTTGAGAAAGGATTTTTTAAAAATTTATCTAAGGAATTTGTGTCGGAGAGACAATTTTTTGTAATTCGCCACGTAAAGTAAATATGAACATCATGTATGTATGTACAAATGGCAAGGTTGTTGCAAAATCCACTCGTTAAAAAAATCTTATAAATCCGCTCAGAATTAATCCTTTGCTATAAAAACAAAGAAAGATATTCGTGGGATTTTTGCACACGAAAATAAAATTTGTTTATCCAACGCACGGCAATAAGTCTCTCGTATTCCAAAGATTATCTGGGTTTAAGGTTGATATTTATGGTCTCAATGCCGTGAACGCCTCGACAGTACAGGAAATTGTTGCCATTCACACGAACTAACGATTTGAATTTTTTTTTGGTTTTTTTTCCTGTTCAATTACGCAGGTTCGGTATGCCCCGAAGGTATCGCTGAAAATTCCACCTGGATCATCGAAGAAGAAGAACGGACGTATCGTCGAGGGCTCGGAATTGCGGTTCAAATGTCGTGCCGAAGCAAATCCACCGGACATGGAGTACTGGTGAGCACGCGAGACACATTATATATAACGTTTGTAAAGTAGAATATACATATGTAATGGTCTAGATGGAGGTTCATCGACACAGACGCGTAGAGCCACACACAAACACACACACAGGGCAACACAGAGGCAGAAGAGCGGGCCAGGTCTCGCTGGTTCGCAGAGATCAATAATATCTAGAAAACAGGGGCAATGTCAAATCTGGGACAGCCTCGCGTTGAATTATATTGCAGGTGCGACAATCGACGTTTTTCAGGAGATGAGGATAACGTAACGCAGATCGGTCGACATGTCCCAGTGTGACTACCGATTTATTTTTTTTTAATTATGGTTTTGAACAATAAAAAGAAGACACAACTGTGTCTGGGGGCAAAGAAACCAGTGGTCGATAATTTAATTGATAAATATTTACGTAAGCATGTATTACGCGCTAGACGTATCAACGCTACAAAAAACGTTTGCCTCGCGGAAGAAATATTAATATTTGTGAAAAATATACGATTTTTCTCGCAGGTCATCCACATTACATTAATATTTTATTCATAGTTATCGCATATGTAAAATATTGGCCCGGATGTCAACGGATGCTACTCGGAACGCACAATCTTTCATTTATAGCGTTACTCTCTCGTCTCGCCGTATACTACCAACTACGAGACGACGAGAGGGCATATCGATCCCTCGACGTCGGACACGTAAACGAGCGAGCCATCTTGGTGCTTGAAATTCCCTCGGTGCTCGTATTCACAGAAAATTTACCCGTTCATTCCCCTTGCCGTCCGTGCCAGCCCAATGCGAGCAGGATAAAGTGGCTCAAATTATTTTTTTTCTTTCTCTTCTTCGCGATACGTTCGTTGTTTCTCTTCTGTTTATTTTATTTATTTATTTTCGCTCAATGAAACAACGGAAGCGTGAAAAAACGTTTCTTCTTCCCTGCATTGCGACGTAAACGGGGAATGGAAAATGGAGAAAATTACGAGCCATAGATCGCGCTCGTTCGAGCGTTTTCAACATTTTGCCCTTTCGACGACGTGTCCCTAATTCATTTCGTCTGCTTATTCGTGCGCATTCGGTCACTGGTCCTATAGAAAAATTCACTATACCTGCATTCACTTCGGATCATTTTCCATTATATATTGAAATATTTTTAAACGCGATTAAATAATATTTCACATTTTTCGTCACATTTTCATTTCAATTTGGGACCCAACCAATTTAACAACAAAATATCGAAAGTCATCTTTGGAATATTAATTTCTTTTCTTTCGTCGCTTCGACCCGCAGACTGATGACATTGCATAAATATTTTTTAAGTATTTTATACTCGTGCCTATTTACGTTTCATAAATGAAGCTTCAAATACTTTTTCTCTTTTGTTCGTAGGTGGTACATCAACGACAAGAAAGTTATAGGAGATTACACAACGGAAATGATTATCCATAACGCGACCCGGGACCTTCACGATGCGATCGTAAAGTGTGAAGTTCATAATGATATTGGGAAAAGCGAAGAAA
Organism: Dyspetes luteomarginatus; assembly: GCA_963669185.1. Lineage (NCBI taxonomy): Eukaryota > Metazoa > Arthropoda > Insecta > Hymenoptera > Ichneumonidae > Dyspetes > Dyspetes luteomarginatus. The sequence continues at coordinate 1,409,871 of OY769911.1, forward strand.
CGGAAACACTGGACATAACATGTAAGTATTCAAAATTCCTTTCCTCAAACTGCAAAGTCATACTCGGTAAATATAAGATAGACATTTAGAGGACTTTGGAAATATTCCGTTTAATAAATTTTTTTATCACGACAATTATCCAAAAATAATTGAAAACCTAGTGGGATTTTCTTTTTCACACATCCATGAACATTTATTCCAACCATTAAATAAACATTTATTCCCATTTCATTGGTATACTTTCATTTATATATAATGGATATGAGAGTTATACATAAAATGGCTATTTCGTATATAAAAAATTTTGCACGAAATACACGCACAATAAAAAGCCGTGCACCAATTTTTTTTTTTTTGCATTGTTTTATACCAATAAAAGAATATATATTGTTCATTAATTGCTGCACGATGGAACGTCAGTGATCGTAAAAATCATTTTGCGTTCGACCCCAATCGCGTATTTTTCCTCGTGTAATCGGATACGAGCACGAAAATTCTGTTCAAACGAGCAAACGAGCCCCGACACCAGTTTTTCCGTGCTAGTTTTCATTTTGAACATTCGGATTTCCGGGTATAACCGGAATTTGCAACGAATAAGTTGCAAAACATAAAAGTTTTAGATGTTTATTTCAGCTGTGCAATAAAATTTTATTCTTTTTAGTTTGAATGTTACAGTCACTCTTTAAAAAAAAAAAAACCTTTTTTTCATCGACAAAAAACCCTGTTATGGAATATGGAAACGTGCGAACGTTTGGAATATGCAAAATTTTTTATTCATCATAATTCCAGATGTCAACCCTAATCCTGATTGATTAATGTTCCAATAAGTAACGGAGCTTTGTCAGCTAAAAACGAGAAACGAAAAATGGGTTCCTGCTCGAAAATGAAAATGGACTTTTGATAGCGTGTAGTAATGAATTAAATATTTAATGAAATTGTGAATGTATGATGATTTTATTCGGCGTTACCGTTTTAGCGAGCCCAATTGCCACCATTTAAGTCCTGCCAGAAAAACATTTACTACTATGCCAATAATAAATATTCAACGACATGAGAGGAGAATAATTCATTGTTACTACTCTTGCAAAATCTACCAAAAAAAATCCTGTCGAGAGGTGCTTGATTTTAGACATCCTAATTTTGTCTCCGCGAGAGAGTCTGCAGAAAAAAAAAAATTATCAACGTAGTTTTCTCATGAAAACGATCCAAATTCAGCTGCTTGTATTTTATATGACGTAACTCGAGTGTTCCATTTGCACATCGACTAGGCTTCTAAGTAGATATAATCATCAATGATCCATTATTTCTATGAAATTAATTATTATTTTTTTCTTTTGATATTTCTACCTTACAGATGGTCCACAATTCCGACATCCGCCAATTTCCGTCGAGACACACTACGGTGCTACCGAGATATTGCAGTGTGACGTTGATGGGAATCCACCACCTGAAATTCTCTGGATTCACGAGGAGTCCGACAGAATTGTCGCCACGAGCCCGAACATAAGTGTCGTCGTGAGCCCGGAAACAGCTGGCCGTTACTACTGTAAGGCTCACGTGCCGGGATTCCCCGAATTGACCGGTTATGCGAACGTCTTCATTCGTGCACCACCGAGCATCGTCTCACAAAGGACTCAGTATGTCCCGGATGAAGGGGTCGTCAAGGTAATGTACCGAACCCAAGGATCGCTACTTTTTTTCGTCACCCGCTAGAAAAAAAAATTTAAAAAAAATCACACAAGAGCCAGAAGCATTCAGCGAGTTTAAAAATTGTATATACCCCATTTTTTGTCATCTCTAAATTGAATACTATATTCATATTTTCTTATATACATATCAGCCCGCGCAATTTGTCATCAAAAGCGTAAATACGAATATTTGTAATTTTTTTTTTAATGGAAATGCCTGCAATAAAAAATGTTGGCTACCATTTTTTTTTTCATCTGGAATTGTAATAATTTGCGACAGAAATTCAGAGTTTTCAATTTTATCCAGCCAAATTTTAGTCTGACATTTTTTCTTGCCACGAGACCAGTTTGAAATGTTTTGTCCAAAACTATGCAGCCCCTCCTGATGGATAAAAATCATCAAGTTTGTTGGTATTGTTTCAAAAAATATTTTTATTTTAATGTTATTGCCGACAGGTGAAATGCACAGCGATATCCGTGCCAAGAGCCGAATCAGTTCTATGGAGTTTTGCCGGTCGTGAGCTTAATTTCACATCGAACAATACACCATTTTACGTACAGGAAGAATACACACCAGAGAGGGTAGTCAGCACTGTTACGCTTCGTGAGCCAATATCAATGTACTTCGGGGATTACAATTGTACAATCACGAATAGTTACGGAACAGACTCGGTCATCATCAAGCTCACCACACAAAGTAAGTTTATCATATCCCTCGTGAATTGTTCGCAATTTAAAAATTAAATTAAACATTTGATCACAAAATGAGAAAACAATCGATAAGGTTGTGCATTAAAAAATTCACTTATAACGACCAAACCGATCTTTTTGTTTTGCTCCCTCATGAAGGAAGCTTTTGTTATCGTAACATTTTTTTTTTCGATATTTTAATGCCAGCGTACTTAAAATGTTCCGAAAGGACGAAAAATCATATTCGGAAAAAATGTTCATGTGTGCGTGTGATGAGCTTATAAAAAATTGAAATGGCTATATCTCGAGAACGGCTGCACCGATCTTGCCGAAACTTTGCACACAAGTTGGGCTGCGAACCACCTTGGTTTACTGTTATTTTTGCTCAGCCAGCACTAACGGGTGTCTCATTTTATAGTAGTTTGAATTTTTCGAAAAAAGGATGTGATCTCTAACTTTCGTAAGTTTCCAGCTATCCAGCTCAACCTTTCTGTACAAATAGGCTGGGGGGCAAGATTCTTTGGTATTGAGTTTTGCAAGCATCGATTGAGGCGTTTTAATTTATTGAATTTTACGAAAAAAAAAAAAACTATTTTCGCTCTAATTTTTATAAAATTTCAACGATCGAAATGAAACTTGCTACACACACTGGCTAAGGGGCAAAGAAGCTTGGTGTCGAGTTTGACAAGAATCGATCGTACGGTTTAGATTTGGTGAAATTTTTAATTTCACGAAATGTTCAATTTTTCGAAAAATTGCTTGTACGCTCCAACTTTTGTTTGAAATACTGGGCTATATTTTAATTGTAGCGCTCCCCATGATTGTCATACTATCACAAGAGAAAGCTTCCTCTGTGAGAAAGCCAGAATTGAGCCCACCCATTGAGCAGAATCTATGGGTGGGCGAAAATCGAGAGGAACCAATGGGCCAATTTTGAATTTTCACTGGTTTTTTCATCAGCAAATTTATGTGGAGTTTTCGTACATGATAAATGACAAATAATATATAACCGATAATTTGAAATGGACTGCCCCATATACATATATATGTGCATATTTACTCATAGTTGCAAATATAAAAAAGTTGCACGCTACGTGAGGCTCGAAACCACCTCACAGATCGTCAAATCCGATGAAAAAGTATTTATATTTAATTTTTCAACGGATCCCGATTGCTTTATGACACGCTAGTGCCTCATGAATTTTCAATTGTTCAGCTCTTCTTGCTACCAGACACATACCACATCTCCTAGATTGTTGAAATACTCGAAACTCAATAAAACGTACATCTCCATTATTTCAATGTGTTACAACAGTTGTTTACGAGAAAAAAAAAAAAAAATCTAATTAAGTATTACAGGAGCTCAGCGTGCTCGACACGGTACTATATCGACGGACTCATAAAATTCTTACCATCCGAGTATTGTTCAGTCAATTCGTCTGCATTACGAGATGGAAAACCCTGCTCGCGATACGATGTAAAAAATCTGTATAAAATTTGCATTTAATTAACTTCTAGGCTCAGTTCGTGTTTTTTGGTAATTAACGAAAAGCCATTGTAAAAAAAAAAAAATGACCCGAGAAACAATACGGATGTATGTGTTAGTTTTCAACGAAAATTGTTTGACCTTTCTATTGTACGTCACACCAAAGGAATGTTTAAAAAAAATTGTGGTCACGAAGAAAGGCTTAAGTGGCTTTCCATGAGATATTATTGTTGCCCGAAAAGTTCACTATAATTCTATCGAGAAGTTATTTAAAAAATGTTGATCTTTCATACCCCGAGCCCATGAAAATGAAAATTCTCAACTGCGAATTGAGTTTAATGCTTTTTGCGGAAACAGTGACTCTCAACTCAGGACAAATTATCTCGACAACTTCAGACATTTGCGTTCTAATATTACGACCTGCAAGCCATTGTCAGCTATCGTTAACTATAAACGATAATCATGTAGAATTTCGGCAATATATATCTCATTATTTACCCATTAATTAGACTGCGCAGCAAGACACGTTTTATCAGCAAATTAATCGTTCAAAGTTCTTCATTACGACGTAAACTTTTTTTTTTCCTTTTGCTATCGCCGACGTAAACTTTATCGCAACAGTAAAATTTTAGTTCCTACAAATGCCACCGCAGCGCTTCGGACTCACTGCCAAGGGTTCTCAATCGCTACTCGTAAGAACTTTGTGCAGTTATTGCCCATTTATGGACTCCACGGGTTCTCAGGAATCTTAATTTTTTTCCTTGTTATCCGTGATGTTAAAATCTACTCAACACTCTTTCATTCGTGAACGATCTGCATAGAGCTACTTCTCTCGCTCTCAATCGATCGCTATGCGTATTTCGAGAAAATCGTAGTTTCGAGAAAAACGTGTGTAAAGTTTTTGGTACTGATCACAGAAATAATTTCACTTACGGTCTACCCAGCTGTTTCAAGGCCATGCAGGGGTCCTTCTTGCAGGAGATCTTTTTGCGGACATATTTTCACCACCAAATACTCGAAAGGTATGCAAAAAATAGAAAATCGATTTTCCCGACGCGCTAGGCACTAGAATACCCCCTTAAGGGTATTCTTTCCATGGTACTTTTTTCGTTAACTACCGCGTTAAAAGAAAAGAAAAAGCGTATATTCTCGACCCGATCTTTGAATTTATTACTTTTCACGCTGAGCCGGTCAATAATTACTCAGTCGGATATCCTAGGATACTCTTTCGCGACTCTCGCTCGTTATTAAAATATTGTTGCGAAATATCAACGATTTTCGTGGCTACGCTTATTCGTGGCTGCGGTTAAACCCTTTCCTCCTTCTACCTTTTCTCGTCCCTCTATTGCTTGCTATAAAAATAATCAGCCCGGCGTGCGGAATCAACTTTGCAAACTGTAATTAATTTCAGCAACACTCTCTCGCCAAACTTGGTGTACGGGTTCGGCGAGCTTCTAGCTAAGCACTTATATAGCCAACTTTGCCTAACTTTGATAGCCCGAGTTGTGGCTTCTTTTATACCTGTTCAGTTTTCGCTACAGCTATATAGATATACATCGATACAAAGGGGAATATTCGGCAGAAAGTGAGGTTAAAAGTGAACCGCGGATTTCGATAACCCGGCATTCTCAATTTGCTGATCAATGATCACTTGTTTCATTCAAAAATATTTATTTCTCATTGTTTGATATTCTTAGTGCATTTACTGGTTGAAATAGCAATAATATAAATAAATAAAAATATTTTACGTTTACGTTGAGATTGACAAAGGCCCATCAGGTTACTCATGGGCAAAAGTTAACAAGTTATTAGAAAAAAGTTCCTGCAACGATATAATGTCGGATATTTGAGAGCTAACTGCTGTACCATCTGAGCTGGTCAGGCACACAGTGCTAGACTTATCATGTACTGTATAACATTCTCTATGGCCCTAAATGTTTTCCTTATCATTTATTTATTCTGTATTCCATATCCATGGGCTTTTAATAATTAGTACAGTTTAATACAAATGATAATAATCAATCAATCAAAGACCATAACTAAAAAATCTCATTGCAGCGTAAAACTTTCACCGATTAAAATATTTTTTAACGTGGCTATGAAAATGTCTTTTCAGCAAAAAAGTTCCCTCTACTTGACCAATATTTTTTTTAAGACAATCGGGTTATTCTTCGTTTCTACGATATCGACAGATTACAATTTCAGCGTAATATTTTTTTTTAAATAATTACTTTATTTAATTACTTCGACTTTTACGATGCCGCTGGTAATTACAGTTGACTTGGCTCATTCGAGCCCAACTTTTTTAACGAACGCAGCCATTCGACTGGAAAGAATCTTTTCTCTTGCCTGCTCTTGTAAATTCACAGAGCCCCTCACTTTAACAGCTGCATTCACAGTCAGTTCTTATTTATACTATCTCGTCTTAAAGTCATCTTAATACACAGTGGACCCACGTACGAGGAGGATCTTAGTTTATCTCTCGGCAGTTTTATAGATAAGACTGACCATCATGAATACAGCTCTGAAGGCTTTTTTTGGGAATCCCAAACCCAATGAATGAATTTCGCTCTTCTCGTCGAATCGGTAAAACGTTCCAGTCACCCTTGGCTAAATTAATGAATTCTGACTGTAATTACTGACATTTCCTGCTAATAAAATAATTGATAATTAATTTTCCAAAATACGAATTTTACTTCCATATTTCGATACAAATATTATTATTATTTCGGGTCAAACTGGGTTTCTCAACAAAGAGGCACCTCTGTAAAAAATTGTGATGCAAGGAGAATGATTTTTTTTTAAATATACCTGCAATTTTTTCGAATATATAAACGCTGTAAGAGACTGCTAGACAACATAAAACAAACAAAAAATTGAATTTTAAAAACACGCTTTGTTCTTGAGTTGAAACACGAAACTTAACCAGACGTGACGCGTAGCGTTGATTCCAGTTGATTGGCAACTGATCCTGATAATCGTTGGCCTCATCGTCTGTGTTATACTCATCGGGATCATCGTCGCTCTCATTCTTCACTGTCGCGATCGGATAAAACAGCCACGGCCAAGATCCGTTCAAACACCGGAGAACGACCTCCGTAAGTACTTTATGTTTATTTATCTATATATATATATATATATATTTACACGTCCATTTCATCCATGCGGAAAAACTTTTCTTCTCGCAATGACAACGTCGAGATCGTTATGATGTAGAAACTTTACTATAACGATGAGGACTTTTATGGCCGAGATGATTGTTCAAGATCTTGGAGTAAACTATAAAAAATTTATTTACCCCTTTCGTGGTTACAACTCCCTTTTGCCATTAAATAAAAATAAATAAAAAATGGGCAACTTTGTCTGCACGTCGCTCCGGTTTACAGGGAAAAAATGCGACAGGATAATGAAGGTCATCGGGCAATGGAAGTCACCCTTGAAAAAAAAAAGAAAACAAACTCGAAATGGACGCTGCAACATTTGTATTCTTTGTAAAAAAAACATTAAGCCTCTCACGATTGTGTTTGTGCCGGGATATGAAAAAAAAAATCTTTTTCATGGAAAATTTCATATTCCATTCGTTATCTATTACATTACTACGAATTATAATTCAGATTTTCATGCACCAACGATTTATAATTAATGATATTTTGTATCTGAATGATAATTATCTTTTTTTTTTTTGTCCCTTCTCGTCTTTCATGCTTCTCCCTTTCCCAACACGGATTGATCAACAGAAGAGACCGACTCGAATGCCGATCGTTATCGGGAGAGCGATCGCAGCAGCAATCTGTCGGACGTTAAGGCCGATATCCGAGCTGGATCGAGCGTCAGCAATGCCGAAAGCGTCACAGCCCTTGACAGCGAGGGCGAAGGAAGCACAAGGGGCGTTAATGCTCTCGCCCTTGCTGGTCCTGTGCCTAATCCTCTTGGTTATCGATACAGCGCCGACTACACCGAACCCTCATTTCCGCCCAAGAACAACGTGAGTGTAAACACAAGATTCGATGTTGGCTCGTATTTTTTTTTTTTCTTCATTATCGCAAGAAAGTGATTTTTAAATTTTCAATGCGTGATTATTATTATTATTGTCAACTATGGCGGGAAATTGTGCTACCAAAATTTGAAAAAAGTTTCGATTCTAAAATTCGCTTTTTTTAAATCCGTCACGATTTTATATTTTATCGACTATTCTGTGATTAAAAAAATGATACAAGTATGATATGAGTGACTATTAATTTGAGGATTCTATGTGTATTGAACAGGACGGAAGCAACAACAATGGATATGTGCCCTACGTAGATTACTCTCGGGATTACATGCCACCGACGACGCAGGGTATCGGTGCCTCCCGAGAATCATTGAGCCGAATACAATCGAGCGGTATACTAGGCTCCAAGAAAATTGGTCTAAGCTCGGCAAATCTTGGACTGACGTCACCACAAACGACGCCCATAATCGATCCAAGGTTTTCGGCGACATATGGAAATCCATATTTGAGGTAAATAGTAATTTTATTCGGCAATCGTTTTTCGTTACGTTACGAATTTTACCATAACGAAATTTCAAACTGCCTTGCCGATCATCGGTAAAAAAGTTATTTTATTCCTAATTTTGCTTTTTCGTGATTATTTTGGGCAGTTTTTTTTTTTACCAATAGTTACTACCTCGTTGATATAAACATCAAATGAATTTCAATATCAAAATTCTCAAAATCCTCCAAAGAAAAAATTAATCCTGCAATGACGACGAAGACGAAGTTACGGGATGATGTTAACGACGTCGTTAAGATTTCTCATGAATACTGTAAAACGTCGTTGAGCTTTATTAAACAGGGAACTCGATCGAAATATTAATTTTCCTTGTCGCGTTTAACCATCTCCCGTTGGGGGATGATTCAAAAGATTCGCGCACGAGCAGTTTATGCATAGAAAACCGCGGTGAAATGTACGAGGGTCTTGTTAGTTGTAACTAAAGTGAGGGCTGGGTCGAGCGATGCTCTCAGGCGATTTTCGCAATTTGTCGGATGGTTGGTTACCAAATGATTTCGATTACCGTTTCGCAGGATGTCGGCCGCTGAACAGCTCAGACACGCGCCTCACGCCGCCATACCCGGGGTCACACCGGCTCCACCTCCGTATACCCAAGCTATGCGGATGAATAGCCTCAGTACGCTTAACGGTGCCGGGCCACAGGTGAGTTGATTCAATTTTCACTTTTTTTTTTACCCCATAACAAACCTATTTAGATTCAGTTTACACATAAATCGTAATTCACGCCGTTGACAGCACAAAAGTCGCTTGCAAACTATCTGGAGAGCAAAATACTTTATTCATTTTAAATGTTTGAGTAAATGGAGTTTTACTTAAAGAAAAGCAGAAAAAATTATTCTAAACATTTTCCAAACTCGCTTAAATTAACTGCTCGCTGGATTTAAAGATCGATATCAGCTACTGTTCAGGACAGAATTGAATGTATTATTTTGAAAAAAATGGATTTTAGGACTAACTAAAATAAGTATGCTGTCCAGGAAGGATTAAAAAACGTAATTCATGGGCAATTGTGATCATTAACATGAATCGCTAAATTCTAATATCGAATTTCTGTAGAATTTTCAATGATGTTCCCGTTTAAATTTAATGAATTTTGAATAGAATAAAAAATATTATCCAGCTAAAGATAGATGGGAATTGATGGAAAAAAAATGTATCATCTTTGTGTTCTGAACAGGCACCACTTTCAGCGCACTATATAACGGGCGGACCGAACGGTGGCGTTGCAACGGTTAAACGTACGTCGGGTGTGGGCACACTAGCGACGCACGTATGAGACAAGGATTTTAACTAGAACCGAACGCGTCTCAATTTGGATTTTGCCGGAAGTGCATCAAGGGTCAAATTTGCCAAGGACACAAGGAGCTTTGTGACTACAACCGAACGACGAGATGACGAGGAAAAGTACGATGTCGTCGCCTCGACAAGTAAACACGAGCCAATAGCCATCTCGCGACGTTACTCATCGAGAATAAACGACACGAGCCGTCCGCGCGTTCAAGACTGGCAAATTCCCGACGTTTCCTTTTTTCGCGAAAGATCAAAACGCCTTGAGGGATTTTACGAACTTGGGGAATCCCACGATGTGAACGCAGCCTCACGTGACACTCATCAGGGATCCAAGCGATTCGCCAATGGCGAATCACTTGCACGAATCGATCGTATACTCGGCCAACTTCACGTTGCGAGTAGAAATCATCGTAAACTTCTGGAACAGCGTATAGCTGACAACAAAGAACTTTTGAATCGCGATTCAACCTCATTTCCGGACAATCCCGATGAGTATGGCACGAAATTTTATGATACACGAGGGATAAGTGTTTCTCGTCATGTCCGAGATCCAAACATACTTGGCGAATCTACCAAATCGTCGGTGGCTCCTTTGAATTTTCGCGCCACTTCATCGGCTCGTCGAAGAAGCAGTGAGCGCCATTTAGGAAGAACGACGAAGCTCGTGAATCGAGAATACTTCGAGATGAACGAACGTGGGAAACTTCGGGGTAATGCTGAACGAAGAATATTGAAAAATTCGTCGTTTCGAAGGGACAATCGTCCGGACGAGACGATGTATTTATTGGCCGCGGAAATGGGTGAATCGAGTAGACCATACGCTACAAATGAAACTTCTCGGCGAGAAAATGTCTAAATCGTAGATGAAATGTTTGGAAAAAACTGACCGGATATGAAGACATTTGGAAGTCAAGTCGTCGCTGATTTCAAAAATATGGCGTCTTTGCAGGATCCTATGGCTTCTTCCATAAAATGGACACCAGGTGTTGTATTTTAAGCTTTTGAGTTCCCAATACGACATGAAAAAAATGGTTTTCGAAGCATCGTCGTGTCCTCGTGAAAGAATAAATTTACTTCGTATCTCGCTTGGAATATCGCGGACAAGACTTTTTCAACGTCTCGACGAGATAAAAGATTTATATTATTTGCGAGATACACAGAGAGAGAGACAAAGAAAAAGCTCCTTATTCCGGCTGGTCCCGATTGTTCAACGACCTTTTTTTATCTCGTCGTTGAGGCAATCATAAAAACTTCACCTCAACGCCCTAACCGAGTCTTCGCGTGTGTGTTTCATATATGAACAATTCTCGGGTCTATTTATTTTCATAATAATGAAACAAGATACATCGCGCCCGAGCGATATTCTTTCCCATCGCACCGATAGAGGGATTTATAATGTGAATTACGAGCTTGTTATTTTAATATATGATGGCGTAATTGGATATCTAGCACGGGGGAAAAAAATGGCCACTTCAAGCCCAGTCGCGATTCGAAAGTTTATGATCTTAAAAAGGAACGAATTTGATTAGTATTAGTTAATATTTTTACGGGAAAGTCTTCTAGGAATGTGAACATTAGCATAAATTATTCATCTAATGATGTTTTACGAAAAATTCTAGGTTATGAGGATTGGGTGAGACGTTGAAATTTATCTACCGCATCTCATGGCGGTACTTGTCATTTCCCCATTCGGAGTCGTGTGAATATGAGAGAGGGAGTGATAGAGATAACGACAAAAGTATGTAAAACTCAAATTTGGCTCAAAATTCGAGGAGAGGCGTGCAAAAAGGTTCGGCTTCGTAGTAGAAAAAATAATAAATAAATTATAAAAAAAAAAAAGACTTTACGAGCGTGGCGAGGCAGACCACTCGGTATTGACAATCTATGAACACTTTACTATACAATCTTTGTAAGAATTTTTGTTTTCCGTACACTCATTTGAAGGCGATGCGAAATTAACTCATTCCGATGAATTTAAATTCATAATTATGAATCATCGTTTCATAAAATGACTCACTCAAACATTTTTTCGCACCGATTTATTAACAATGAAATTATTATTTTTTCTTTCCAAATACGCACACAAGTCCCCCGAGTGTAATCGTTAATTAGAGTCCTTAGATACGTTTTTTTTTTTTTCAAACCTCTCAAATTTTGATAACGTTCTCTTGAAAAGATACTCGGAAAAAAATCAAGCAATACAACGGAAATGAACTTGGGGCTATTTTCGTCTCGCCTTGAATTCGGGAAGCGAGCGACCGTCCTGAAACGCGAGCGAACCGAAAATTCTTAATCCGGAAATCCCTCGAGTGACATAGATGTCGTTTCTTTCCCACCAAAAAAAAAAAAAAGAGCCGCAAAACCTTATCGTACGAATGTATTTTACAATCGTGAATGGAAAAGTATCGCGACAGGATATTCGTATAATTCGGTTCGTTCGTTAAACAGGAGCTTATAGCTTGCGAGCGACGCTCGTTATATTCCTTCATTTTTAGATTATATCGCGGCGAACTAACGATATAAGATGAGCGAATATTTTCCTCGTACGCGGTAAAAATAAATTTTGTCCAGTGTGGGCTGGAGAGAAATTTGTTTCGACGATGTTCCAGTTTAGAAAAAAAAATACAAGTCGCGAAAAAACCGAAAATAGCAAAAATGAGAGAGAGAAAAAAAAGTATGTATAGAGAAAGATGAAAATTCTCATATCGGAGCCATGTTGTAGATTAGATAGATCATTCGTTTAGGTATATTCTACACCTGTTGTCAATATGATCATATAGAGCCTATAGTTTGATGGCACTAAAATAATTTTATTAAAGTAAGCGTGTTTCACGAAGAACCGCTTTGTGTATTATATATACAAATACTGATACGTATATAAATATATTATTATTATTATTATTATTATTATTGAAGTATTTGTAAATTACGTGCCGTATTAGAAAATTTTCAACTTCGCCTGCTGCAGAACGAGGTCCTATTGCATCCACACCCAGCCTACATATATAATGAAACGTCAAAAGTTTGTTTAATCGATTATTGGATTTATCGGCGAGTTGATTTACTCGTAAACGTGGCCGTATGTGGTAACGTTCAAATTAAAATAACGAATGCAGATCCATCATCTGATAACCGTGTGTCTTGATTGGTACTTAGTATTTGACGCCACCCACCGGAAGTTATCTGAAATATTTAAAATAAACAAATGAAAAAGGCGATAAATTCAAATAGCGGTTCTTCGGCCGATTCCATTGTTGAGTAATATCGAAAAACAAATTTAACTACTATGTATAAAACTCGAAAGATCCTAATCGATTCTACACGCGAGGATATTACCGTTGATAAGGATAAACGAAACAGGGTAGCCTATCAATTATTAAGAGAAGGAAGATGACGGGGAAAAAAGATGAAAAATATTCAAAAGGCTGCTGAAAAATATATTTAAAAAAAAAAAAGAAACGAACGACAAAATCAATAATTTTGAACAAACGGACGGAGGGTCACTTTGAAAGAGAAAGACAAAATGTTTGAAATTCGTGAATGCAGTAAGGACTAGAAAATGAAAAGGAGGAAAATTAGAAAGAGAGAGAGAGAGAGAAATGTGTCTATACATTTGTATGTAACATGAAGAGGTATCTTTGTAACGTCTTGTAAAATAATTTGTGTATATAACTGAAATTATTGCTCACCGTATCTTATAAGCTTTAGTTAGCGTTAATAACTGTGAATAAACTTTTATTGCATCAATCGCTATTCGCTGAAGTGCATATATATGTATACATACAATTATAGGGCGTTTCGGAGCTAATCAATAGGGCCGTGACGCTGGTAATGTTTTTTTAAAAAGTATATTGTAGGGTAACAAAAAAAATACTCCACATTGAACAAAAAAAAAACGACTAGCGATGTTTGGTAATAACGAAAGTGTAGAACCGATTTTTTTTTTTTTAATAACAAAATTTATGTAGTCTTTTGACGAGCTATTCTACAAAATATTAAGGGGAAAAATGAATTTAGAATTGTAAATTTCACGGCCAGTTATATTTGGCTTGAACTGCCCTATATATATATATATATATGTATACATATATACATACAGTGGAGTGTGTCTTGTAATTTTGAAATTACGAAAGAGCCGCATAGAGAAACAAAGAAGATAGTAATAGAGAAAAAGAAATAAGAATAAAAATGAGTAACAAAAAAAATGTACGTAGTTAAAAATTTCGTCTAGAGTCGGCCGTCGAGCTCCGATCGATGTACGTCTAATTAGTCACGGTGTAGAGTAATTGTCAGATATATATATATATATATATACATATATATATATATATTTGTCTCTCTCATTCGCGATCCTTTGGCAAATATTTTCAAGCCCAAAATAGTATTTATTGTTTCCTCTCGAGCTCCAAAGAGTCAATGATGATTGTTGTGTAAAACGTATTCGAAATGGTGGCAACAAAAAAAAAAAATGCGCGCTAAATGTTCGACGATCTTTAGGAGGAAAAATAATCGAACAAAAAAAAACAAAAAAATGATATTCTGCTCGTTGGAAATAGGAAGAGGGGTGGGGGAACGATCGTTCTGTACAATGTTCACGATAATGTTACTGTTGACTATTTAATAATTTTAAATAGTTTTGATCGAGCATGTTTGAGCTCTCGCACACAACGCTATAGTGCATTTTTTTTTTTTTTTTTACAATATACGTTGGTCGATTTTTTGTTGAGTTTCGCATAACAGAGAATTGATTCGAAAATTTTGCTGAATGGAATTCAAAGAAGACAAAAAAAAAAAGGGGGCAGAGGGATAGAAAAAACGAAAAATACAATTATACAAATATTTATTGCGCTATTTGGAATTTCTATTCAACGTTTATGATAATAAGAGACACACAGACGTACACGCAATGTTATTAAAAAATACAAAAAAAAAACACACACACACACAAACAAACATTGTAAATGGTTTTAGAGTAAACAAAGTATACTGCGAGAAAATAATTACAATCAATGTATCGGGTGGCCACGAGGCAGCTGTTGAAAATTAGAGAGTAAAAAAAAAAGAAGAAGAAACAAAGACAAAGTTTATATCGTTTTAAATATTAGACAGTTTAAGCCTTCTTGCTCGAGGTCCACCCTTTACGTGTTAATTGGTTATCTGTCAATTATTAATTAAACGAAAGGGAAATGAAAAAAAAAAACTATATGAATTTTTCCCAGAACAAAACACAGAACACAAAAGAAAAATACCATGAGCGTGATACGAAAAGCGATTGTGTAAAAATTGCTGGTCGCCGTTGAAAGAAATTTAAAAAAAATTTACGTAGCTGGGAAAAATTCCAAGGGTGGCATTATAAAATTTATGAAGTGAGAAAATGGGAAAAGAGAAAAAAAAAGAAAAGAAAAGAAAAAAATATATGAAATTTGTCTAATCGGTAAGCGCGTAGTTTTCAAATTTGTTGATACTTTCCATACGTTACGATTAGAAATTTATAGCCTATTATGACATTTCGCAAAGTTTATCTCTGTATTGAGCCGATGGTTTTTTTTTCTTTATTTTATTTTTCGTAGAATTTAAATCGCGATGGTTTTTCGTAGACCAGGATTATGATTGAGGGGCTTACGAGTTTTACGAAAAAGAAAATTATTAATTTAAGAAAAAATAACACTCGGCTCAATATTCTGTCGGCATAGAGAAAGTCACTTTTTACAGAACAAAAAAAAAATACTTTTGCGTACTTATATCGTATTGATACTGAATATAATCTATTTCGAATTTGACTGACGACGTAGGAAATAATGTATATCCCATATTTTTCTCAATGTTAATGCTTTCTCTCAAACGTAGAAAAAATTTCTTACCGAAAGAACGATAACGGGAGGTAAACCGACGATTTTTTTTTTTTTGTATTTCCATGCACTTTCCCGAATGAATGCCAGAGCCGTTAAAATAAAAATATATTTGTTATTTCGAATCATGAATAATTTGCAAAATTAAACATTCGACATAACTCGTGGCGCTGCTAAATTTGGCAGTACAAAAAAACAGATTTTTTTTTGATGATTAATTTTCATGGGAAAAAAAAGCCTGGAACAATGTTGAATTGTATTTATTTGGAATATTTTGACATGATTTGCAGCAAAAAAAAATATTATTTAATTCAACACGAAATTAACGAAATTCATTCCAGTAAGGTGAATATTTTTATTTGACAAAAAAAAAAATTCATTGATTTTTAGAAACTTTATTCAAGTTGAACAGATCCATTTTTGTCTAACTCAATAACGAATTGAAAATGGATTCTAATCAAACATAATGAATTTAAATTGGCACGTTTTTTGTTTTATTTACCATTTGACTCGCTTAATTCGCTGTGTGAGAGTTTTTGGCAAATGTTGACTTTGGGAATAATTTACTCATTATGGAACTGATTTTTTTACTATAATACTTAATTTATCCTTGAGGTTTCGACTGATTATGAAAAAAAAAAAAAAAACCCTAAAAAAAACACTTCAACATTATAAATTAATTTGCGAACTCACATAAACAAATCGAGAGATCGGTGATGAATTTTCTTTTTTTTTTCATTCTCATTTTTTTACAATTTTCGATCACACAGAAGAATAATTTATCGAAAGATTAATTTGAAAAAATGGTAAAGATGATAAAAATGTTGGTCCTAATTTACCCAAGAATAATTATTAAATAATTTGCTTACACGTCGAACAACGATTAATGACCTAATTAACTGTAAATTCAAGACAAAAATCAAAATAATTTTATCCGCTCTAACAATTGAGACTTTTTCAACGAAACTTATCATTAATTAATGATTTACACTTATTGAAAGCCTATATAATGCTCGCGCGTATTCACTGTTGGTTGATACGTTAAAAAAAAAAAAAAAACATAATGCTACATTGAACCCAGCTGACCAGTAAAATTAAAACTGAGATGTACATTTTTCTACAAGACCAAATTTAATCATCGAAATTTTGTCTTATTTTTCCATCAATTTCTTTTTTTTTTCTCACTTTCACCATTAAGCCTAATCAACAGTAAATTATTCCGCATTAAAAATAACGAATAACGTCAATTTTATTACGTAGATAAAATCTATATATTTCAATAGCGTTTATTGTTTCTCTATGATCGGTTTAATCTGTGGTACGAGACAGCGCAAAAGCTACACATATATATATATATATATACATATATATATATATATATATATATATATGTGTGTGTGTATATGAAGACAGAAAAAGAATAAAGCAATTTTGTAAAATTAATTATTGCAAATGTTGGATATGATAAGAAGATAAAAAGTCACCATCTGACTTTGCCTTGTAAATACGCTGACTATCAATGAATATTATAGATAAAAAAAAAGAGAAGAAAAAAGAAAAAAAATGCCGGTCGATTATCAAGAATAATTGCGCTTGCATGTATAGTATTTAACGTTAAGAATTTTCATGCACAAAGAATTTAATGCCACAGCTTCGAAGACTACCCCACTCCTTTCTAACGCGAACCATGTCAATTCATTAAATGATAAATAAATAAATAAATAAATAAACAAATAAACAAATGAATAAATAATTATTAGCAATTGTTTGACGATGACGGCGAATGATGTGTGCGAAATACTTCTCACCCCCTTGAACCATGCGTACGATCACTATTTCATATTTGAGTACGAGTTTGTACAAAAAGATGAAAAGAAAAAAAAATTAAAAATAATTTTCCTCGTGTGTATATCCGTAGATTTGTAAAATCCAGCAGCAAAGTTTCGTGCTCGGAGAACCTGGTATTACTTGTGTAAGATCTTCCCTTCGTATATGAACAAAACAATTTGAAATGAAAGATAAAAAAAAAAATCGACTCGTACATATCGTCCGTCTACTCGAACATGAGAGCGTGCCAATAAACAATTTTTTTTCTCTCTGTTTTTTCGTACGACCTCTGTAGGAAATATTCAAATCGCGTATCGCTCCAAAAATTTTACGTTTTTTCCCCCCCACACTGGATACGCCGATATTGCATTTGTAATTTTATACTATCACCAAAAACAAGACACACGAATTACGGATATTCTTTGAATTTTATTCTTATCTTGTACGTGAGACGCAATTTTTTCGATTTCTCATTCCAGAAATCGGTTACTCATTTATATTAATTATTAAAAAAATATTAAAAAATTTGAAAGAATATTTTTTCGTTGCCAAAGACAATTTATTTTATGTTCTGTACATTTATCGAGTTTAAGTTGTGCGCGAGTTGACGAATTGCAATCCGATTCTCGTACACTTCGTGAGTGCTTTAAACTTTATTATTTACAGTATATTATTATTATTATTATTATTATTACTACTATTATCATTATTATTATTATTATATTATTTTTTAATCGATGCTTTTCAACAAAGGATATGCAATTGTATTTTTCATTTTAAACAAATTTTCAAGCGATTTTTTTTCATTATTTACGTATAATCATGTATATTTTATTCAACGATCGATCATCGTCATTGATGCTGTAAAATTAGCTTTATCTTATCAATTTATTTTCGATATCTCATAGCATTACCAATGTATCCTTGAATATTATTATTATTTTTCATTAAATGCCTGCCATAATCAATACTCTACTAATATGACGAAAAATTCCTCATCTATAATTTTCACGTAGTCCATCGGAGTTCAAATTGCTTCTTTAATTTGTACTCCGCTACGAATAGTGTGGTGAAAAAAAATGGGTATTTGCATTTTTGCAAAGAAACATTGAATATTCAACGACGAATGTATTTTGAAGCTGAAATTCTTACGTCGTTTCGATTAATTAAAAAAAATTGTCAATGAACGCTAATTATATATCTACGTATTTCGTTTGAAGCAAAAAAAGCTTACTAAAAAATAAACGAAGATTCCTTAAATTATTATTTTTTCATTCTAGACGATATGCAATTAAAGATTGAAAGAGACGGCAAAAAAATTGTTTGGAAAACGCACCGTAAACGTAAAATTAATTATTTCGTACAATGATTTAGAATGATGGTTTAGAAGATTATTAGAAGAAAAAAATAAGCGAAGCACGTCTGATATCGTATGCACCGTGAGATTAAAAAACAAAAAAAGACATCGGATGTTGTTTTCTCTCGCAGACTTTTTTTGAAGTATAAAAAAGAAAAGAAAAATTTGTAAACTTGATCGAATGCACTGAAATTTGGCTCGTCTTCAGAAACATTGTGTTCATGATAATTAATGATAATGATATTGAGATATGAATAATGCATGTATTGTATAGATGCGAGAATCCCGCCTGAAAGTCTCTCTGTGTTGATGATGAAAAGAAAATTTAACGATCTTTTCACGATATTATGAAAGTTGACAGTTTTTCTTTTGTGTCCCGAAGAATGAATGATGATCAGCCATTTTTTTTAAATGGCAACTCAATTTTTTTTTTAACCGTCTGGAATGAAATCCTCAAAGCCTAAAAAATTTACCAGCTATGCATGCATTAATATACATATGTATTTGTACATAGCTGGTAGGAAAAAAAAAAGCATTTTCTCGTCACCACCTTTGACTAAAAGGCTAAATATTCGTGACAATCTTGAGATTCGTGCATGGGTGACTCGTGCATGGAAATTTCAGTGCGTTTTTCCGAAATTATCCCTATAACGTGAAAAATAGCTCAAAAAAAGAAAGAGAAAGAAAAAGAAAAACAATAATAATCAGAGACGATACAAACATTGTCAATATGACTTTCTCCAAGAGGCTGGTGAAGCGAATCTTCTTCCACTTTTCATCAAATGCCTTCTAGTCGCGAGGCACGTGCCACAAATGACAAAAAAATAATAATCATCTCTGCCAGATCTACAAATATCTATTACGAAACTTTGGAAAAATCAGTCTGGACAAGCGTGTCGATGAATGATTTAATCGAAGCGGGAAAAAAAAAAAAAAAAAGATCTCAACAAGTCTGACACGGAATTGGGCGTCCATGCATATAATTTTAAAACCATAAAAAAAAAAAGAAAAGAAAATATTATTATTGTAAACGTTGTTGATGGATGCGAGTGATACAAAATGCGTGTCGGACGTTGATATGTATTATATATATATATATATATATATATATATATATATGTACAAGTATTTCTGAAGATGAACCAAGAAAAACCGCTCTTGCTCACAATTGATCTAGACTACTGTATTAAGATTTACTATTATTATATTATTAACGATATCTCCATTCCTTTCAAGAATCCATCACTATTACATCATGAAACTATCTGTACATAAGTATTTTGTATTCCTCTGAAGAAAAAAAAAAAATAAAGATGAAAAACAATTATCTATTGATAGGCTTTCTTATAAAGTGCCTTTTTTATTTTCGCTCATCACCTTAAATGGCCCATATACTTTTTTTATATCCATCCAAAATTATATTTTTACTGGATATATAAAAAAAAAATCGTCTCCGTTGCTTATCTCGCTTTGATAAAGAACTGATCAATCAAGAAAAAAAAACAGCTCAAGTATTGTTATAAATTTTATTCAATCATTGCATACATCGAGTAACGAAGAACAATGACAAAAATGCCTCAATGAAAAGAAAATCATAATTTTCTACTTTATACAAAGATAAACTACTTCACTATTGGCTTATTCGTTTCTACGAAAATCCTGCTATCGTAATGATTTATCAAGTCTTGAATCACTTTGATATTAACGATGAAAAATATAATTCCATCGAGCCAGATTCGATAGAATGTATTGACTGCTTTGAATTCCAGCAAATAAGCATCAAACAGCCAGACACTCTGAGCAGCTATCCAGAATATTGTTAAAGCGACGCATCTTTTGACGGACATTCGTATATTGGGTAGACAAAGTGGTAATATCGACAAAAACCAGAAAAAATATTGCGAAGTCATAACGGGATTATAAGTGACCATGACGATAGCTTGAATGAGCATCGCGAAACAAAGTTCCTTCTTTCTCGAGTAACGAAATGAAATTGCCACGAGTACAATGAGCTGGGGTAAAACAGTGAAAATACGCGTGAAAATATTATTACGCAGCCCAGTCGACAGGTAAGTCATGTAAAAAAATACAGAAAAATTATGTCTCGCGTCCTTTCTCACCAGATGATAAATCAGACTCTCGTAGAGGTACTCATAGCCGTAAAAATAATAACAAACACCGGTGAAGAAAGCCAAAGAAATTACACAACTCACGACGAGTTTGAATTGCTCGACAGTTGGATAAAAATATTTTCTTCCCCGAAGTGAGAGATACATCGATAGACTGAATGCAATTGGATAGAGTCTAAAGTGAATCGAGAGACCGTGAAAAAGACCCGATACGATCGCATCTCCCTTTTGCAAAAAATACAAACTCGAAAGAACAAACAAAACGGCCAAAGAGTCAGCATTGCCCCGTGTCGAGATGACAATCGTCAGGGGATTGTAAAGCCAAACAAGGGCACAAATTTTAGCCTTTTCTCGAGGGCAATCTCCCTTCAAAAGTATAGCCCTCATGAGAATCGTCGCGATCACGTCGACGATGGAAAAAATTATTTTACCAACATTAACATGTAACAAAATATTTGGGCTCAAAATCAGCGCTAATAGCGGAGTATAACGATAAGTGTGACGCTCGAATGGGGATTTCCCATTTACAAGAAAACGCGAAGCGTCCGTATAGACTCGATAATCGATGTCCGTGTAAGGAACAGAAAAGAAATTATCGTGAAAATTCGCATAAATTATCAGGCACAGTCTGATTGCGAGACCAAGCAAACAGTGAGTTGCGAATGACAAAGAGGCCATTTTTTTTTTTCAAACGTTTTGGTCAACAAAAAATGTTCGGATTTGGGATAATGAAGTAACGCAGAAGTATGAAATTTCTACGGAATTACGTGTAATCTAATTCATACTTCGTACAATCAGATTCGGTGAACGATTTTTATGGGCTTATTATAATTTAGTTCCATTACTTTTAGCAGCATCGACCAAGCAAGCTTTGAATTTGAAAAATTCCGCTTGACAATTGTCCTTGCCCAGATTGGATTTGCGAACTACGCATTTAGCGTATTGCCCAGCGGAATCGCGACATTTTCCTATCAACATTGGATACTTTCGCAACCGTTCTTTCGCCCTGTTAACCGAATTCATTGCCAAATTAACAATTTTTGTTTTTTATTTCTTATTCTCTACGATTAAGACGCGAAGCTTGTCGCTGTTGCCACATGGCATAAATTGGATGACTGCCGAGAATAAGGGCTGTAATGACAAGACATACAGTGTTGACCGTACGAGGATATCGTTGTATCCAGGATCTGTCCTTGAGCAGTCTGCGATCGGTTTTCATGTCTTCTTTTGTGTCGTTGACTGGAAATAATTTTTTTGTTTGTTTTGTATCAAGAAATTGTATCTCGGCAGGGTATTTTGTGGGGAAATTGAGAGTGTGTGGTTGAGACTCACATAATCAACGGTATTGTGTTCGTAGGGTTTCGTAATATCAATTCCGTCGCAAACTAACGAATCAGCTGAATGTATTATACAGCATTGCCGAAGCTCCTCGATAACTGAGACGCAACGTGATGGTTGATAAACGTTATCTGAAAAAGAAAAAAAATGCAATTTTTGAGGCTCCCTTTTTGTTTGCAGAAAAAAAACATTCGTAATGGTAAAAAAATTATCGAGATTTTTAGGACAAGTTGGGAAAGTACATGAAGATTTATCACACGTATATTCAATGTGGCAAAAGAAATTTAAAAAATTAACACAACTATATGGAAGGTACCAAGGATATTTATTTTCAACAATGCTTAAATCATAAATATAACAGTTGAGGGTATATATACATGTATATAAAACTCGAGTCTCTTGAGGATTTTCCTTTTTTTTTCAAAAAACCTCAGCTTACTCTGACTTCAGTTAATGTAGAAGTATGTAGCAATGCTTGTTATGCCAAAATATAGTAGTCAAAGATTTTTAGTCATTCATTTCACAATAAATGATAAAACTGTTGTATTTCTAAAAAAATTAAATTTTTCCAAAAATATACATAGATACCCTCCATTGAGCCAAATATTAATGTGAAAGTTAAATCAATATAATGGGACATTTGAGCATATTTCAAAATAAATCCACCGAAAATCAATAAAGGGGTTCTCATTTTATGAATTGTCAATTAATAAACGATAAAATTTTGATACAAGGATACAGACTAATTAGCTAAAGTGGAAGGAGAAAAACACGAAATGAAATGAAACTTAAAAATCGCAAGTTTGCCAATGTTAATTTGTACCTTTCGTTCTCAAGTTATTTTTTATGTATTTTTTGTTTCTTCCAAGAGATAATTTTTATTCATTGGCGAATGCTTATGGGTAACATAACCTAAAAAAATGCCGAGAATAATTAAACAGAAGCCAATTGAATATATAAGGATCTACTTATTAATTTGGACTGCCTCAAAGCAGTCTTAACATATCGAATTCTTTACATGTCGTACAGAATTTTATGATCTTATGCTCGATTTCTTCATCCAGGTTTATCTGGCAGATACAGTTATCCAGCGGATAACCAATGCTTTTGGTACAGGATATCCGGAAGATAACTTTTATCCGGAGGTGAAAAAACCGGCCATTACATCCGGAAGAATCTTTAGCACGAGCACTTACGAAAAAATCGTAAGGAGTCGTCAAATTGATATCGAAATGTATATTCGTGAAACAATACAAACCCTTTAAACACGTTTGCAACTTGCATGCGTATTTCTTGCAGGGATCAAATTTCTTCATACAGTTTTTTTTTTGCAATTTGGTAAATACAAAATTCCTTGTTACGATTTCAGTAAGGAGGAAGACTTTTTCTGGCTATCACTCTATAGCGGGTATGTGCAACAAACCCAGGATTTTTTATTATTGCATGTACCTACTTGCGGCTAGCTCCGAAAGTTGACAACCCACGAATTATATAATGAACTCATCAACGTGATCAACTTGAAGATTGGTATTGAAAAACGGGGTAAAGCATGGAGAAGGCCAACTCAGTCATCTTTATCCTCATAGGTAACGCGATACGGGTTCCAAGAAAACATCGATAGTCGATTAATCGGGTAGAAAAATAATCGACCACACGCACATCGATTAGTGACGAAAATAATCGATTAATCGATAGTCGACTGAACATCGCCCATGTCTAGCGCAGGCTTCCAGAAAAGGCCACTGAGGGACTGAAGGCGCTATACACGCAAGAGAGAGATAGAGGGAGAGAAAAATTCACCACCGAGAATCGCCTGTCGGTGACACGAGCATATTTGCCGAACAAAAAAAAATATACAAACGTACGTATTATACTTTTAGCACAATAATAATCTTTATTGAAGTTTTTCTCGAGTGTTTTGTCGATTCGTCGAGTTTTCGCGAGTTTTTTAACACACAAGGAAGATTCTCTCTTTGTTTACGGTACTTGTGGCCAAACCAAGTAACAAATAAGGCCTCCGAACAAGACAGACTTTTACGCCGAAAGATAGGTTGGTTGGTACATTGCGCATAACGAGACTCACTCAAACGCAAATTATACAGCAAATTCGATCTCTAAGAATATCTTAACCTTACGTTTCTAACTGTTAATGTCAGATGTATATTTTTTTTTCCTTTTTTTTTCTTCATTTCATCACTATAGCCTCGAAAATAATTGTCGACTTCTGCCCCGATACAATCTTTGCAATTCGTCACTGGCCTTGTCTCTCGAGACAAACAGACGACTTTTTTTTCTTCACCAGTTATCATGTATGATGTTTAAACTGTGTATAATTAATTAATGAGTGAGGCCCGATATTTTAAATATTGTGCAGCAATATTTGCGAGTTTTTAAATTTGACGCATTTTATTATGAGTAAAACAGATTTTAGGTTATTAAGGGACAAGTATGGTCAATTTTCTCACTCATTTTCAGATTTTTCGGAATATGTTGAAACAATTTTGATAAAAATTGCTCCTTATTTTAGGGATGATTTTACTTGGAATTTTTGGTGAATTTTGAATTCTTCAATGTGTTTATTTTCTTAGATATGCATGTAGGAGAGAGAAGATTTGAAAAAATGTCCCGTGCAGCACTTTTTCAAATTTTAGTTTGGTTATTTTGAGCATTTACATTCAATAATTATTTAAAAATCTTATTAAAATTTTATTACCACCTTAGCGCTATTATTTCGATTGTTTATTTATTTATATTCCTTCATTTAGCTTGTAAGTACATGTTTAACTTTGTATTAGTCTATAAACCATTTTTTTATACCCATGAGCCTTTAAACCTTTTAAATAATTAGTGTCAGAATTGCATTATATTTCGAGGCTCATTTTACTTGCACTTTTGCTGAATTCTCAATTATTGAATTTGGTTATGTTGTGAGATTTGCAAAGAAGAAGAAATAATTTCAAAAAAATAATCGGTGTATCATTTTTTTTTTAGATATTTATCTAAGCAATTTTGATTGTTCAGATTTGAGAGTTTGAACTTCATTCATAATATAGATAAATTTTCATTTAAGTATGACCTTAAGAAAGATCTTACAATTAAACTTATGCATGAAAATTCATTTATTTGCAAATAATCATGTCATTGCAAAGTTGGCATAATGAGACAAAAGTCATGAAATTTTTCCCTCAAGATCTTGTGAAATATTAATAAATGTAAGGGTGATTATTGTAATTTTCGAAACTATTTATTTCTGAGGAATAAGTTAATCCAGACCAAATGCATATTTGCTGTACAAAATTTGTTGTTAAATTGCTTTTCCTTGAAACTCGATGGCATTTATGCGAAAAAATATCTTGCTATCGATCAATATATTTCTCGTTGCGTCAAAGATACAGTACGAATTGCATGATCTATATTTCATTTAACTATTTTTACTCTAATTACAGTAACTAGTTAAAAATGGCTGCATTGCCGCGAAGAATCATCAAAGAAACACAGAGACTCATGCAAGAGCCGGTACCTGGTATAAGTGCCGTGCCTGACGACACAAACGCTAGGTATTTTCATGTAATTGTAACCGGACCCGAGGATTCACCGTTCGAAGGAGGTTTATTCAAGCTCGAGCTTTTTCTCCCCGAGGATTATCCAATGTCCGCGCCTAAAGTTAGATTTATTACAAAAATCTATCATCCCAATATCGACAGGTAAATAAACAAAAAAAAAAATTGCTATTAATTTATAAGAAATTAGCTAGAAATGGTGAATTGAGTCAAATTCCCTCATGAAAATTCACATTTATTATGGTGATATAAAATTTTTCAACGTACTAATATGTTTTTAAAGTATACCAACGATGGTATGAAATGTGCAAAAAAATTATTTATGGGAACTAAGTATGTGATACATTTTTTGATATACGTGCGGAAAACGATTATAAAAAAGAGGATACTTGGTATCTATACATAATTTTCCTTACTATTATTTTTAGTAATGGATAATCGAAAATATGTATTTGATAATGTCTGTAAAACATGATTCGTCAATTATGTATATTATGTACAATTTTTTACACTACATCCGTGCATGCATGAAAGATACATCGTTTATCGAGAGTTTTTGGCCAAAATATGTATCTCGTATATAAATCATAAAATATACTTTATTTCCACGCCCTTTGTTACAACTCGTGCAGAACAAGATAATTTTTTTTTTTTTTTAAGTTAACTCGTAAGTTCGGTACAAATGGAATATCCGTGAGATATATTGCACATATCGAAAATATCAATTATGTGTAAACTCTATTTTTTACCTATATCGAATCATCACACGTATAAATAATACATCGGATAAACCAGAACTTTTGACCAAAATTCTATCTCATATACAAATTACATATCGTGAAATACTTTATTAAAATTCATATACAAAAAGATTAACTCATTCATTTTTTTTATTTTATTATGGACATTCATAAAAAAATAAAAATACAAAACAATTAAAATTGTATTTTTTTCAAAAATTAACTCCAGGCTCGGTAGAATTTGCCTGGACATTCTGAAGGACAAATGGAGTCCGGCGCTTCAAATAAGAACTGTACTGCTATCCATACAGGCGCTTCTGAGCGCTCCAAATCCTGACGATCCATTGGCCAATGATGTTGCCGAATTATGGAAAGTTAACGAGAGCGAGGCGATACGCAATGCCAAAGAATGGACTCGCAGATACGCCATGGATAACTGATCTCAGCTACGTCGGATATTTTTCATCACACTATGCGTCGCACGTCCTCCTCGTCGTCGTCGTCGTAGCCGTCGCCGTGGCTGTCGCGTTGTCGTTTATCCTACCCCCCTCCTATCCTATCTTTAACACTTTAACCCTCCTTTGGCACTGGCTACGTAAAGTAACACCCGTGTCTGACACAATTTTTGCTAAGCAAACAATACAAGTTTTGTAATGAGTGAGAACAAGGAAGAAGAAAAAAACGAAAAAGAATAAGAAAAAAAATAATAATAATAACAATAATCACAACGGTACTGTATTTTCTATAATAATGGCTTTTTGTCGAGTCTGACACGACTCTTCGATTATGTCGTTGCAGAAAAAAGATAATGAAGAAGAAGAAGAAGAAGAGGATTGAAAAGTTAGAGATCTTTCGTGCTCGAGACTCGATACAAGATTTTGTTCGCTCGGGCACAAAATTGTATAAAAGGGAGGGAAAAAAGGATGAAGAAGAAAATTAAAAAAAAAAGGAAGCCATGTGCTCTTGCAAGACTAAGAATAATGATGATATACATAGCGTATCTTTAATTAATTTCGAGATCGAAAAAAGTCAAATTGAAACTTAAAACGCTATATATATATACATATACGTGTGTATATATATATATATATATACATACAGTAATTCAACTTGACTTTTACGCCCGCGCGGTTTGTTCCAATCGTATATCGATATATCAGGGATTTAAACAATGCCGTTTTCGTTCAATGAACGATCGCATTTTGACTCCCCTCTTCCCCCCCCCCCCCGCCCTCTTTGTTCCTTTTCCCCTAATTACCTATAATATATCTGAATTCGTAGATTTGTCGCATTACTCAGCTTGTAACTACATTAGGTAAATTTTAACTTACTCGGAACTCCCGGGCTTTTGTGCGTAACGGTGAATTTTTTCATATCGTTAATTACCATAATTTTATTATTATTATTATTATTACTATTTTCGCTGTGGTCGCATTGTGGAGTAATGCATTCGAAACTTTTTTTCCTCTTCATTTTTTGCGATCTCTGCGAGAGAGTCTCTTTTAACTCGCTGTGATGAAAAAAAAAAAAAAAAAAAAACCGGACGTAGCCAGATAAAAAATGATGAGTAACGCCAATTTGAGAAAGCGTCGGTGTGCGAACGATTCAATTATTCCGATTGCACGGAGATCATTATGAAAAGCTGTAAAAAAAAAAAAAGGATAATAATAAATATAAAAAAAAAAGAAAACGGAAGAAGAAAAATCAGTTTCTACCATACATTGGTCGCTAACATCTTTATTTCTCAATTTAAAAGAGTTCAGTTCCTTCGCGAGAGATGTACAGTGTATAATCGTGAACTATTCGCTACAGAAACGGATAGAGAGGGAAATCCTATTTTATGCGTTAAGCCGTTCTTTCGTTCATATAGATTCCATGTGGTGTACAGTATTATGAAGAAAAAAAAACACTGTGCTTGTCGATGTATCCCGAAGAAAAAGTAAACGAACAAAAAAAGAGAAATTTGTGTGAATAATCAATAATATGATTTACCTGTAGTTCAGAGTTCATAAACATTTTTTGGTTTCTCACAAATGTATAATTATGCTTGAAAAAAAAAACAACTACCAATTATAGGCATTTCCGGTGAATTTATAGATTGGTTGTTTTCCGTACTTGAGTTCATAATTCGCGGATAATGCGAAAATAGGTACCGATAGGTTTCCTTATAATTCACGATTTTTTGGTCCAATTGTAAGTATTTATTTCCCTCATAATGTCAGAGTTAAATCACACAGACGGAAATAGGCACTTGGACATTAAAAGAACCGGATATAGCCGCGAGGATGGCTCCACTTCTCGACATTCCAATGAACAGCGCCATGATGACCAATTTTCATGTCCCTCACCCGCCAAAATCCATCTTTTTTTTTGTAGTTGTAACGGTGTGCGGATTATGTAAGCTTTATGTACGGGGCGAATAGAAATCAATAATTGAGCGCATTTCTTTGTCAGGTTAAACTTTTTTGTTCATCCCATTCGCCAAAATCGCTGATGAATACTTCTTGGCACCCTCAGCGAGGTGATCGCTGCAATGCAATATGGCTTCGATTGGTCCCTCTGGCAAGTCGTCAAAATAAATATACCAACAAAACAATAGTTCAGTCATTTTTTTAATGGTAGAACCGGAAATTACCGCGGAAGTCCGGCGATGGGCAATTAATTTTACCAAAACAATTTTTTAAAAAAATTTTCATGGTGTATCGATTCAAAAAAATCCTTTATCGGTCACGTAAACTTTTTGGCGATATTGAATAAAAATTAATAAACCCAAACGGATCCTTTCGGCCGATATACAATAATTATTATTTCAATCGTCAAATCGCCTTCTAGTAGTGCCAGATAATAGCTGAAAAATACTCAAGCCGATGATCAAGTGTGGTCGTTGCAATTCAATATGGCATAGATTCATTGTTCACGCAAAAAAAAAAAACAAAAATATATGTATGATACACAAATTACGGTAGACAATTAAAAAAAATTCTATCGAAAATAAATAATCGCGGAAAACTTCAACTACCTTGCCATCCGTTTGTTAAATTTCTCGTTCCAATAATGGCATAAATTTTGCTTCGGGAATGTCGAAAAGAATATATGTATATCAGATATTCATGATATTGAATTCAAAATTACAGTTTATTGTTATCTTTGTGTGGACTAGTATAATATATAGTATTACCATATACACATTCAATAGCTCACTTATATAATTATAACTTATACATTAACCACTCACAAACATTGATAAAGATTAAGTCATGATTATTTGTTTTTTGCGTTTTTTTTTCTTCATTTTCTTCCTTTTTTTTCGTCTCCAATTTTTTCTCGTAGCGTGCCTCATGACTCGAAGCTACAGCGCAAAAGCTCTAGCATGTATAAGATTATTCTTTATTTATACGATTGGGCGTCATTTGCATATACATATATTTGTATGCACATACACACACACATATATATATATATATACATATGAATTACGATTTCAACCGGTAACGTCTCATTATCGATTATTCGCGCGTTCACGAATCACAATTAACTGACTTTGCACGATATTCCCATGTAAATATATCTAATAAACCTCGATTTTATCTATTACGCCCCTGATTCGAACATCATTCCATTTTTTTTTTTTTTTTGGGCCACACTTTTCAGTAATCGAAGATAGATGTAAATCTTTCGTGTACTTTTTTTTTAAACATGCAGAAAGAGGATACTTTTTTTCCTCCTTTTCGACCGATGCGACGTCGAAAGGCCTGAAAGATTGTTTTTTTTTTTTCGTCATCGAGATATGCAGTTTTTTTTCTTTATAAAGTCAAAAGACAGATTTACGTTTTATAATGAAAATAATAGGTCGAGTAAATTGTTCTTAGAATAAATTGTCCCTCGAACAAAGTAATATCATGATGATAGCAGTCGAGGTTGAAAAAAGCGATTTTTTTTTTCTACCGGAAGTGAATTCGTCATATTCGTCGTACAATATTTGAACAGAATTTTCATTCCCTCGGACACGCAATTGGGACAAATCTCGCAACGTCAGATTAATTAAAGTATTTTTTTTATCTCTCGCTTTTCGTTTGTTTTTTTTTTTAGTTTTTTTTTTTTGGATACAAGATGAAACAGTAAAAATGTGTTGGCTAGACACGATCAGTCGGGGTGGCTAGCGATGGCTGAGTATTCCTTTTATTATATCTATAATATACTTCATCTCGTCTCTTTTCTCCTTCTTCTTCTTCTTCTTTTCTCTTAGCACTAATGACTAGATACGTTTTTTTCTCTTAGCCACCCAACTATATAACATCTTGTTTGATCCCATATTATATATTCGTACCGTGACAATGCTCACCGAAGATATGGATGAAAATTTCTATGCCAAAATTCCATTTTTTACCTTTATCTCTTTTTTTTTTAACGAATACTATCGTGGACTTTGATCTATTTGCTAAAAAAATTCTCTCTTCACAAAATTACAATGAATTTCTGAGATTTTTTTCCGACTGGAACATAAAGTGTATGTTTCAAAATTTTGTTATTTAATTGCACCGAAAATATTTTTCACGATCATCTTAAAATTTTGAAAATTAAACCTCAAATTCACGTTGAATAGCAAGCATCGAACTCTTTTCCTCAGTTGCAAAGAAAACAAAATTAGAATAGTGACAATGTGTGTGTTTTTTTTTCCAACAAATATAATAGAGTGCGATAAATAGACGATTAGGGCCATCACATCGATTAGTGTACTTTGGCATTGAAATTTTATCTGATGTCAGGGAATCTTTTTAGTATCCGCACCTCATTTGTTTTTTTTTTATTTACCTCGCGTACTCCCGTCATATTCGAAGCGGAATAACTTACGATCGATAAATGTTTTTTTTTTCATTTCAGCAAAAATAGATCAAACTTAGATTATAATGATTAGCGCTGTTTTGGGTAAAAGAGCATGGCATATTTTTTTTTTCTTCTTTTTTTTATCACTTCGCCCATTATTCCTATCTATGTCATTCTTATATATCGTGAATTCGCGAATACGCGAATTCTATATACACTTCAATCGGAGATCAATCGGTTAAAATGGCGATTGAAAAAAAAAAATTGTGGGATTCACTATTCGAGCGAAATTGTATTTTCTATTTTATTTTTCTATCTTGAATCCCATAAATTTTCATCTCAATTACAATCACAAATGTCTATCTCGTTTTCATCATTTTTGTTTTATCTTCACTCTCCTTTAATATTTATTCCGTGGAAAGTTTGACGAAAAATAGAACGACATTGGAAAGACGAAAACGTCTTTTGTAATGTCGGTTTACAACGAGCGTTATTACTTCTTCTTTTATCTAGCGATCGGAGATTCTAACTTTAATATCCAGTTGGATTTGTCACGAGGGACGATCGAACGCGTTTCTAAATTCTTCTACAATTCTTTACACGACATCGGCGAGTCACGTTTTTTTTTTTTAATCCTCACAATTAAATACCATGCTCTTTCACGCAAATAACGCAGAGTTATTTATCGTCAGACGTATAAATGCGAAGTTACAGATTACGTACATTATTATTATTAATATTAATATTTTCTTTTTATCTCGTTACTTTTTTTCGTCTTTTTTTAGTACAAATCAATGAAGTTGGGCACCGCGTTTTAAGCATTTCTGAGCTTAAGTGTAGAAGATTAAATGAAGGAATGTATAGATTGCATCTCCAAATTGTGGGGAGAGATGTTTGTGTTTTTTTTTCTTCTTCTTCGACTCTTTTTGTCTTGTTTTTTGTTTTTTTTTTTAAATATTACTACCTCATTAGTTAGCATAATATACAGTTTCAGCCCTGCTCCAGACAGAATTTGCATAGAGCTTTGTGCTATTTATAATCATGTGCATTGCATTTCACCTATCATCTTCCTTGGCGCTTTAAATGGGATTACCCATAGCAGCAAAGAAACCGAAAGTTCGAATCAACTTCGGTCTTGAAATAATTGAGAAATTGAAAAAAATGTTGACGTTAAAATTTGGTCAAACGAGTTTGATGATTTGAAAAATTGCTTTCCCGGAATTGTAGTTGATTTCATCATTTGGGAATTTACAAACATTCACCGGTAATTTCTAAAAGAAAATATAATAAATATTTACCAGAGAATTCATGGAGTATTTTTTAAAAAAGAAAATCAACTTTGACTTACGAAAATGAGGCCAATATTTCATTTGTTCAAAGAGAAAATTACTCAATTTGCTTCATGGACAATGAAAAATCGAGGTATTTTTTTGTAAACTTATCGCAACAATTTTTGTTCATATATCGCGCAGACATTTTTTTTTTCATCAAGGCTCGTCATAACTTACACGAATTTCCCACTAAAAGGCTTGTGCAATCAATTTTTCAATGACCACTCAATTAACTCAAATGTAACGTTGATGTTTATGTAGTTCACGTCGCTTACGAGGATATATCAAATTTTCGATAATTTACTCGATTAGCTCCTTCAATTATTTGAGCTTTTAAAAGCGATTTCGTGAAATTTCGCGGATCAACCGGTGGGATCTTCGAATATTCACCAAAAATCTTCACACGATAGAATTCTTTCTCATGTAGCTGCTATAGAAAATCCTATCGTTCGATAATATATATATATATATATTCATTCGTATAAATATACACTAGTTTTTGTGTGTATTTGTACATATGAATATATACATAATAATCATATATAAATTATGTTTGAGTAAATATTTAGTAACATTTCTGTTTTTTTTTTCTTCTTTTTTTTCGGCTCTCAATATAGCCATGGCTTGCTAAGTAGGAGCTGGTAAGTGTACAGGATGTTCCATAAGAACTGAAATACAAAGCCATTCTCGCTTGGAACAACCTTTACAGTATATTTCGTGTATTTGTGTTTGCGTACTTTTTTTTCTATGTGGATGTGTCTGTGTAAGTTTTTTTTATGTTTGTGTGTGTGTGTGTGTTGGATAGTGCATTTAGTGGTGGATGGCAGATGTATTGTCTGTTCACTACGTAATGGCCAGAAAACTGAACTTATATGTACACCGGCGACTCCTGGCCAGTCAACAGTCGAAACATGGACGTCGGCATCGTCTTCATTAAGATCTGAAAAAATAAATAAATAAATTGTAGTACAAAAGAAAAACGGTTATTTGGACGATCAAATTGAATCGTAAATTGGACAATAGAAAAAAATAAAATAAATGGATTTTAAAACAGACATTTTCGTTTATTGATTCATTTGTTGTTTATTTCTGTATTGGCAAATATTTATTGAGCCAAATATTTGACTCTGTAGTTTTTTCAACCTTTCAAAACTAAATAAATATAATATTTGAGTCATTAATAACTGATTTAGCACATACGATTATTACGCTTTTCATTCGAATGAAGGTCTCGGATGAGTTTCTTTTTTTTTTTAATATTATTCTTCAACTAAATCATGGATAATTATTGTGAAAATAATTTTTTCTTCGAATAATTGGGACAATGCGGAATAACATTTGATATATAGTTAATTACGTCGTTAAAAAATTATCAAACATTTATTTTCCATTCAAACGAGTATTCATCTCAAATATAAAAAAAAAAGAAAAATGATTCGTACGTTGCTTCTTTGACTCACCTCACCAACAGACGTAGCTAGAAGATTCACAATTTTTTCGTGCGGTACAGCGACAACACTCTGATTGTTGATCTCGATAATTCTATGTCCAACTCTAACGCCACCTCTTTCGGCAATGCCGCCTCTTAGGAGGCTGCATATAACGCCATTCTGTACACTAAAGCCTAATTGATATTTCGTATCGGGCCTCTTGATTTTGACCTCGACGACCGGTGCGCACGGTACGACCGTCAATTTAACAACAGTCTGATTTTTCGAATTTTTAATATAAGTCTGACACGTTGACAGGGGCAAGCCGACCAGCGAGACACCATTTATAGCTATTATCTGATCGCCGATGTTCAGTTGACCGCAACGCGCCGCTGCACCTGCAGGAGCTAAATTTGCTATTACCACTGTCGGTAGCATCGAGCCCCAGCCAGATTCAACAATTACGACGCCCAATATTTCACCCTTGGCTTTGGGCACGACAACCTGGCGAATAAAAATGAAAAAAATTAACGTTTAGCTTAATTTGCTTTAATCTTTCAACTTTCCCTCATTCCTCATTTCCATCTCCATGAGAATTCGAATCTCTTGGCTCGGAGGAAGCTTCGTGAATCAGGGAAAATTGTGAGAAAGCAATTTTCATATTTCGAATTTTCAAGGGTTTTTGTTAAGCCCCTCTGATGAGGATGCTTTATCGAATATATATTCATCGCAATGTTGGACTGAATGAAAATGGATTGAAAGTACAGAATTTTCGTTTAATTCTCGTTTTTTTTTTTACTAAATGTGATATTTTTATTTACCTCTTTTTGCATCTCCTTCTTCGCAAACATTTGCAATTCATCGCCAAAGATTTCCTGCGAATTTAGAACCTCCTGATAGTCCATCTCTTTGACAAAACTGTGATCCTCGATTCCATTTGCCTTGAGAAATTCCATATAAGCAACTTGAAACGCCTGACCGATACTTTGTGCTATAAATTGGGCCTCCTCGCTCTCGAAAACGTGACAAATCATTTTTGGTGTACGATTTATCTTTGGTGGATCCTCCATCTCGTGCGGTACGAAACGTCGTCGTGCCATCAATACGACTAAATCACCAATATCGGCTATGTACGATATCGTTCTTAGCGCGTGATCCATCATTATTTCCTTCAGATCGGTATTCAATACCATTATTTTTTCCGTCGATATGAACAGATCTACTTCCGTGCTTGGTTGTGTTTCTCCGTCCGGTGCCTAATTGAGAGATATAAAAAAAAACCAAAAAATACCATTTTTAACATCATCAAAATTGGGTATATAAAAAAAATATCAGTTCTCACTTATATTCACATATGAAATATAATCTTTATATGATTTTTTTCATCTGCTGTACTCACCAATGCCTATCGCAAGAAAGCAGCATGTAAGCGAAAAAAGTAAAGTATCGCTTTATGAGAAACAAAGTCAATTATGCGATTCAATTACAACAACGATAATAATAATAATAATAATAATGATAATAATAATAATAATAATAATAATAGTATTAATCTAACAAAAAGTTTATGCGAACGAAAAATAGTACACATTCAATAACTAATCGAGTGATAGATCGTAATAAATTATTGTTGATCTATAGATTCACAATTGCGATTCGGCATCGACAGATTATCACGATATTAAACGATTCAATCTGTCGATCGATGTGCAAACATGAGCACAATTGTATTTTTTTTGGACAAAAAATACAAAAAAAAAACACCAAAAATCGAAGACCGTTCGCCTCTGTGATTAAATTTGCAGACCATGCTAAACGTAAAATCGGCTTTCGTGGGGAAAAAAGTCAATAGACAATTGACAATACAGTTGAGTTGAGAGGACATTATCAGTATCGTAATGACAGATCATTGAAGGGGGGGGGAGGCACCCACTTAATCGTTTTTATCTGTCTTTACGTAGCCAATTACCAGCAATCATAAATAAATTGTAGTATTGTTTTCTTTGTTGTGTGTATGAGTTATTAACAATTCGATCCATAATCGACTCTGACCATCTGGCGTTTGATCCATTATTTTTGTTGTATCATTGTTTTTTTTTTTTATCTCTGAGGAAGGAAATCAGCTATATCCAATGGTGTTCTGTCATATATAAAATCGTACTCTGCCATGAAATAGCATTTATGATAGAATATGATAGAATTATTATCACATAGAAATTGTCATAAAATGGTGTTCTGTCATATATAGAATCGTACTCTGCCATGAAATAGCATTTATGATAGAATATGATAGAATTATTATCACATAGAAATTGTCATAAAATGGTGTTCTGTCATATATAAAATCGTACTCTGCCATGAAATAGCATTTATGATAGAATATGATAGAATTATTATCACACAGAAATTGTCATAAAATGGTGTTCTGTCAAAGAATAATATTTAGCCAGAACCACATTCTGCGAATGGATAATACTTGTCCAAAATCATATTCTGTCATTTAGGAGTATCCCGTCAGAGCAATATTTTGCCATAGAAGCGTATATTGTCAAAGAATAGTTGCCTTTCATATAATCGTATTGATTCATGGAATAGAATTCATCCATAGAATCGTAATGCGTTAAAAAATAGTTAATCCATCAGAATACTGTTATAAAATATTATTGGCTTTCCATTTTTGCTGTTTTCATTAATTTGACGGACAGACGAATAAAATTAATTTGGGGCTGATATTCCTATTGCAATGAAAGTCTCATATTTGTAATTTTTTAACTCCCGCAGAGGTGTCAACAAAGATGTACCAAATAATAATGGAAACGCATCAGGGTCAGAAAAGTTGATCGAGTTGACGTGGAATGTTCCATAGGTATGTTTCTTTCGTTTAGTTGTTATTGTTGTTATTGTTGTTGTTGTTTTTCATCTCTTTTCGTTTCGTGTAGGACTAAGGGCAAGGCGGACCTTTATCTTAGTGACAGCCTCCTCGACCATGTGCTTCTTAAGGCGTTTACGCCGTTTGCGTCCCCCTTCCTCTTCCACCTCGACCGAACCGAGAAAATGTAGTCTGAAAACGGTGGTGGGAC
The DNA here is from genome assembly GCA_963669185.1 of Dyspetes luteomarginatus. Classification (NCBI taxonomy): domain Eukaryota; kingdom Metazoa; phylum Arthropoda; class Insecta; order Hymenoptera; family Ichneumonidae; genus Dyspetes; species Dyspetes luteomarginatus. Next base: position 1,447,043 of record OY769911.1, read on the forward strand.
CCAATGATCCACCGATCGGAACAATCTTAGTCTGTCCACCAAATGTATGAGACTCGGTATGACTTCCACCAGCGACATTGCCTATTAGTTCCTCGCTCGAGTCGCAATCGTCTTCATCGAGACTTCCCTGTGATGCAACGCTGCAGCGACCATAACCGTGCTGGCTTCCGTAGTTTAATAGAGTAGCCTGCATCGGCATTGGAAGGTCATCCTTCAGTATTCGTTCGAGAAGGGGGTTCAACGAACGCGCGTTCAAACAAACAAACAAACAGAGGCCTCTGCTAGTTTTTTCACATTGCCACAGCACCACATAACAAATAATAATAATAATAATAAAAATTGAACAAGGCAATGTCACCAATGCATCGGAAGGGGGAAACCTGAGTCGATTTGCAATTGTTTTTTTTTATTTTGCCATTTCTATTTTCTTTTTCAACCCTATCTGTGTATATAGATACACATCAGGACTTTTTTGTGCCTCGATTGGATGCCCAAAGAAACAGTCACACCAAGTTTCAAAACTTTGGCTCCGTTGTCCAATTTTTTTCATTAAAGTGACTGGGCGATCGCTAATTTGTTCTTTTTATTATTCCGCCATTATTGTCGAATTTGAAGAAATTTGGTTTTCACAGTATTGGCAGTGATAAACATTTTTTTTTTTTCAACAACGATGATCGGAAAGTTTAATATTTTTTAAAAATATTGAAGAAAGAGAGTTAGGGTGATTGTTTTTTTTTTCTTTTCGACAATTCGATAACAAAACGAATTGAAATTATTTGCAAGAGAAGCAGAAAAAACTCTTTGACTAATGATTTGTAGGGAATATTTTTTTAATACTTAATCGCAAAATTAAAAATGAAATTGATCGATCCTCTTGCCAAAAACTCGCGTCATCCCAATTATCGTTGATCGTTAAAAAAAATATACTCATACATCGTATATATATATTATCCTGTAAATCCTCAGATTGCGCGCGTATAAAAAAAAAAAATTCAAACGATCGACAAAAAAATCTTCCTCCGAAATTACACAGGCAAATATATCGATGCAAATTTTTACCAAATAACTACGGCAATATAACTACAGCATTATCAAGATTTACGAGTGAGTTATTAAATTCACGGATACAATCAGCTATATCGTTGACAATTATTGAGCACGCATTTTTTCTTTGAAAAAAAAAAAAAAAACATTGCATTAGCATATCAAAAAAAAAAAAAAAAAAAAATTGGATAAATAAACACAAACATTTTTTATTATTGAAAATTATGGCTAACTACGTTCTATTCGACGAACATAATAATTTATAGCTCTGGCAATCGAGACGCATCGTTACAATTGAATTGCTCAAGCAGAGGCAAATTTGCTATTTTTATTATCATGAATTTTTTTTTTTTTTTAGTATTCCTTCATTTTGTATTCATTTATTACCTCATATTTTGATGAATGATTAATAACAATTTAATGGTTTTACGGTGCAATTTTCATAATTCCACAGAAACGAAATAAAAATTAAATATTCACAAAGAAAAAAGCAAAGCTTCTACGTTTTACAATTCGTTGTAATCGCGATTAGTGAATTTTACAAGTTTTTTCTGTGCAATGAACGTACAAATATATAGTGATCAATATATGCATATATATATATAATCTATACGAGGAGTAGAGGGATATATATACATGTATATATATATATGTATATATATATGTATGTATATATATATATATATTTGTATATAGCAAGCAGATAAAAGACAGACGCAGACAGACCGACAGACAGACACATCAAAAGTTAACACCGAGAAGATGACAGTGTTCGGTGGTCGGGTGGTGTCTTTTTTTTTCGTGATGTGAGGAAGGGGGTCGCTACACTGAAACATTCAGGCCTCTTTGCACAACGGCCAATAAACAATTAATTATATTATCTGTTTAGCAATTGTGATTACATCGTTTAGCCAGCGTTTAGACTGCTTCGAATGTGCAATCTTTTTTTTTTTGCCACTTTTTTTTCATTTTTATTTCCTTTTTTTTGTTTGTTTTGTATCGACAAAACGTCGATCACGTTGGAGCATCGATATTATCTCTGGTCGAAAGAATCGTAAGTGTTCAATATCTCAGAAATGACGAATAAAATTTTTCGTCTCCGCATTTTATAAAAGTTACGATCTTATTTGATCGATTGTGTACATTGACGAGTTTGTAAAAAAAAAAAAAAATCCATTTGCATATCTAATAAAATACGATCATCTATTGACAGAAAAAAAAATACATAAAAAAGATCTTTGATCTTCAATGCCCTCGTCGACGATGCAAAAGTTCTACGTAATAGTATTAAAAAGAAAAAAAAAAAGAAAAGATTATCTTTTCCGATTTGTACAGAGAAAAAAAAACTCTCTAAACACTGTCTCACGTTGTAGAAATTATTTCCAAGATTAACCCAAGAGTTTGAGGTCGCAATCAGCATAGACTATTTGTAGATGATATATATATATATATATATATTTATATTGTATATATAGAGTCTATATAGTGATGTAGGATAAAGTTTCATCGCCAAAAACTTATTATTCCCCCCGAAACCCTTAGGTTTAACCCAAACTATAATAATCCTATGAATACTCGTTATTTTGACAATTTGAGGGCGCTCTCTTTCAAAACGATAAATCCCAACAAAATGAGGCACGAAGGCAATTCGTTTCAAGTCAAAATTTATTGAGAAAAAAGAAAAAAATGTTCGCCCCTCAACGAGACACAATAAAAATTATGACTTCAAATTTATCATGAACAATCAAATAGACGAAAAAGAAAAAAAAAAAACCCTCAAAGAGTCAAAACAAAATATACACTGATGTACATCATTACATTTCGAGAAATTGCACTTTTCGATACTAAATATATATATAAATTATAGATGGCAAATGAAATAATGTGAAAGCATCCAAGGCATGCCACTATGCTTTTTCGTTTCGTACATATTATTCCACGTTTTTAAATATACACCACTCGTTTTATTAGCTCTCGCGAATTTTCATCCGACAGTTCTCTATCACATTTTTTTTTTGTTTTTTTCGTTCAATTTCCGTATTTTTTTTTTCAAGATGCTTCATAAATGCGATGAAAAATGTACACATATACGTTAAGTTTATTGACGTTTGAGTAGCTCGTAAAAAATTGGCCAATCAGACGGTTTGAAAAAAATACAAATATCGATAATCGAACCCAACCCAACCTATTTGATTAAATATCAAGCTTCGTTAATTCAAAGAACGAAAAATGTAATAAAAATAAAAATCATAAAGATTTTCACGTTAAATGGAAAATGACGAATTTAAAATTTAACGAGAGTCACAACGTACCTTTATCCTGGAAACAGCTTCCTCGGCCTGGCACATCCTTGTTGATTTGGTCGGTTGACCCTCGCAGACCAATTGCGTCGAGCCGAGATAACGCGCACGAAACAAAACACCCTCGATCAACACTGATGGATCATCGAGCAATCCTGAAAAATCAATTGCGACCGTAATTTTAGAATCTCCATTATCATCAGTTTCATTCGTTAAAGAACCGTAAGACGTTATATAATCCGCGGAACAATGAACTATTCTTATCGTTGAAATTTTTCTTATCGACGCACGTATCGGACATGAATTTTCGATCATACTGAATTATGCTGATAAAAAAAAAAAAAAAAGTGATGAATTGACTCGCGACTGCATGTGACACGTTTGAGACTCAGCTCAAATGTTCCATCAGCTCTTGCCCCACTATTATTGCCATGGAAAGCACGTGAGTTGAAAAGTATATCCCGCCGAGATAAACTTCTACCACACTGGTAAATACGTTTGCATTGAGAGGAGTGAAAAATCATGTTTTACACGTACAAGTTTGAATGTTAAATACGTTTGCATTGGGAGGAGTGAAAAATCATGTTTTACTCGTACAAGTTTGAATGTTAAAGACGTTTGCATTGGGAGGAGTGAAAAATCATGTTTTACACGTACAAGTTTGAATGTTAAAGACGTTTGCATTGGGAGGAGTGAAAAATCATATTTTACACGTACAAGTTTGAATGACGCGAGAGAAAATTTATAGTGCGTTTACATGCGTTTTAATAAACCAGAATAGAGACCAGATAAAGAGAAAAATAAATATTTGTGGCTAATGATACTTACCCACATATAAAAGTGTGTTAGATTCAAAGCGTACGTCATATATTCCGGATAGCAGCGTTGAAAAGGATCAAGAGAATCATTAGTGTTTACTAAATACCAATATTACTTTACATCTCAAAAATCTCACTAAAAATACCATGTGCACACTTATGGAAGAGTTAAAATTTGAAAATATTATTGAAAAGAACAAAGAATTTTTTGTTCCCGGTGAGAAAAAAATTGGCTGGAAAAAGAAAGTGAGTCAATTTTTACTCCTGGAATTTGGGAATTTTTTCGATCGCAGAGTTTTACAATTTTTTTATTTCCAATTAAGGAAATGGCCTGAGAGATAGAATTTGGTCATTTTTTTTCATAATAAACCGAGCTGGAGTGTTGAAATGTATTCTGGGTCATATCAATCATTATCATACTTTGTAGAGAGATAGAGAGGATGAGGGGAAAAACATTTCAAAACACGTGAAGATCATTCCGACTAAATCACGTTTTCTCATTAGCTCTGGGACGGCATTCCAAGCTTTATATTCACGGTTGTTGAGTAATAAAGTTGAGCGAATTCTTTTCCTTTGCTGTTGCGTTTTAGTTCGAGGCACTCGCAACTATTTGCAATCGAATTATTATCATGCACACGTGCACACGTGAAACTCGATCGACCTTTCGCTCCTTTTTCATTTCAAACACGTTTTTTTTTTTGAGACGTTTTTTTTATAGGTAAAACGTTGATAATATAAAAATAAATGTTGAAAAGAAATAAAATGCGTTTGACATTGGTGGGTCTGCGACGCAAAAAGGTCGATCGTTTTCACGGTTTGATGATAATTTTGACAAGCTGAACACATACAGCTGAACGAGGCTGATATCTCGTACATAGATTTGATAGTGTTTCATGATTACCTTCCTTATTTCTCGACTTTTTTTTGCCCTCCTTGTCCTGCAAAATACGAAGAAGAAATTTTTTTTTCACTTTTTTCTTTCTATAAATTATAAAATTTCTACGCACACGTTCACTCTAAATTGGCAAATAAAAAAATAAAAATAAAAATTGTTACATCGTTGAATCATGCGTTTTTTTTTCTCGTAAATCGTGCTCTGGAGAATTATTGGCTGGACGCCACGTAATTCTATTTTATATAAATATTTCAAACTCATAGCAGAGTTTTTTTTAAATCGAAGTGAAGCTTTTTCAAGAACGAAAAAAATGCGGAAATCTCGCGCTAGCATTTGAGCATTTTTCAAAGACATTTATGAGGACGGGAAGCTGGAGAACATGCGGAATTTTACGAAACACATGCGTGAGGATTCGAGCCATTATTTTTGGTTTCATTGGTCTGCATAAAGTGTCCTCGTATCGAGATGATTGATGTCAAAGAAGGCAAAATACGTGATAAATACTATTAATTTGATAATTCTATTATGGCCAATTCGTCAATTCCATGAATTCAAAATGGTTGCAATAAGCTGGAGAATTATGCGTGTAGAAAAAAAATTACTATTCGAGCCTAAAGCAAAAATATATTCTATTGGTAACACGAATTTTAATTTTTCACCAACAAACAATGACTAAAATAAGATTTATATTCGTATATGAGATCGATATAGAGTGAATTGAACAGTGAAAGACTCTTTTGATAAAAAAAAGTACATTGATAAAACAATATTGATTCGCTAATAGTGTAAAAACAATTTCAATTCAAACTCTCATATTTTCGCTTTCGAAATTATGCCGTCAGTCTTCCATTGTACGTTTATTTTCACTAGATAATTAAAGTTTTCATCATCGTTAAATATGACAGATATGACATCATGGAATGCAAATATAAAGCAATTCGAAATTCATTTATGATTTTTGACATATCGTGATATTTTCTAAACAACATTTTTTTCATCATATTTCATCAATTGTACATATAAAACTTGAGTTTATTACTACAACAAATTTTGAATTAAGCATGTATAATTCAAACTATGAAAATTGATTCAATCAGTAATTCACCGTTATATTCACCCTAAATATACATATATTTAAACTCATTGAAACGAGTGTTTTTGCAATTCCTCGGTTAATTCGTGTTTCCATTAATAAAAATCCAATTGACCGTTCTAACGACCTCAAGATTGGTCTAGCAATTCGCTAACTAAAAAAAAAAGCTATCGAAGCGATATGAAATATTGCAACGTAAGAGAGAATAATTTATTTTTCTTTTCCGTTTAACGTTAACGAGAAAAGAAAAGAAAACAAGAGACATTTCATTAGTGGGCACCTTTTTCCCTTTGCCGTTGGACTCCTTGAGGCTCTGAGTGGGCGAGGGAGAATTTTTAACCGGGCTCTTCTGGGGACTCGTAGTTATTTGCGTGGGTGTTGTTACGTCGTGGTCAGGAGATGACGATGAGCGTACAACGTTCGTTACAACGGGAGGCGGTGACATGGACGTCGATGTCGAGGGTAAGGTTTCCGTTGGGCTCGCTAGCGTTTCTAATGGAGCAACACTCAGGGTTTTCGGTGGGGTTTGCTTTGGAGTAACGACTTTTGTACTCAATGGTGGTAGCATTGTCCTAGTTTTAGGCTTCCGCCACCCCTGCGTGTAAACACCAAGGTATTTATTAGTGAAGAGAAAAAAGAAGAAAAAGGGGGGGGGGAAATAGGAAAAACGTCACACCAAGGAACCAAAATTAGCGATACTTATTTACAGCAAACCGGAAACCCGGAATGGGGGATGATGAAAAAGTAGTTACAGCGTTAGGCACACACAAAAGATTTGAGTACTTTGAGGACTGTAGAGTGCGAATTTAAAAAAATGTTTAGTTTATGCAAATATTTCAGAGCATTGGTATTTTTTTCTGTGAAATAGTCGCCTATACTGTAACCTTGTAGAAGAATCAACTATCAAATGACAACGATTTTTTTTTTCCATAATTTATACAACTTGTTTACAGGAAGAAGGTTCGCTCTATTTCACTATAAAATTGGTTGCTTAAACCATTTATTTGTACTATTAGAATCAACTATTGAGTGATCACCGACAAATTTACAATTTATGCAATTTTTGTACCGTAAAGCGTTTGAACTTTTTTCATTGTAAAATAGCTGAATAAACTACAGAATTGTTGCCATCATTCGATAGTTTCATCACTTCTGGCCAAATGAGTGCAAAATTAAAAAAACAAAAAGATTGGACCAACTTTCAGGGAACAACTAAATGAGCAATGAGAGCCTGCCCAACAGTGCGTGTCCTTAATGTCCGTTCGTAGCCAATCAAATGCAAATTAGTGACTTATGCCAAGTAAATTTTATTCTTTGCATTTTCTCAGTAATTGGCATGAAACAGTTTACCAATTTGTGTAAATTGATATTATCGTCTTGCTACGCTACGAATCGACATGAATCACAGGACGTTATGGATTATTAATGATTATTGATTGTAAGCTTGTAAAAACGATTTTTGAAAAAGTAGCACTCATTCGACTAGTGTGCAGTGCTGTATTTACTTTAAGCATACAAATTATAGACGATAAAGAATTGGCTTTTTTTTTTCATGGAACGAAAAATAGTATTCTGGAACGAGACAAGGTAATTATTACGTAAAGCTGGAAAGGAAGGGTATTTATATTTTTTATCATTGTTTGAGTCTCAATAAACGCTAAAAGGAATGAAATCTAATCAATTCTTGAAATAATCTAACCCTCGTATTTTCCACATGAGTTGTTCTAATTCATCGTATTTCTACTGTCCTCAAAGTTCTTGACGACCTTTTTCTTTGTTTTCTTTTTCTTCAACTCTAACTTGTTGAATAATTATTGAATCCCCTTTTAATAACCCTAGAAATTTCATTCTCAAACAGTCGTCGAGACTGCCAAATTGAATTGCATGTTTCTACAAAATTTTCTCTATTTAAATTTTAACCCAATTACCTCAAATTTCGAATTCATTAATTAGCTTGTTTACCACAAAGACGTTTGTACAGGAAAAATGGAAATTTTTGTATTTTCCTTAAAGATCGGTAACCTCGTAAAATTCTGACGTTTTCAATTATCTGGTTTCATCTTTTTCTTCATTACATCAAGTTTTTTTATATTTAACTCACGCTGTCATCATAAAATCCCTGATCGTCGGTTCTCTGCTGGCCTAGCAATCTGTCCGTTTCAAGATCCGTGTCGGCCTCCTCATCGTCAATCGGCTCTTCGATCTCAGCCTCTCCCTCGTCATCGACACGTCTCACTTCTGAATCCTCGCTGTTGCTCTCATTGCAGATACGTCGCCTGCCATCCAACATACTACAACTTAGTTAGATGCGATTGCGACTCACAAATTCCCAATATGCCTTTGTGTGTAAATATATTTTTCAATAAATTCAATTCAATTCAATTCTACATGTAAAGAATAAAACGCTTAAAAAACTTCGAAATAATGTTGTAACTTCAATGATAAATAAATTTATAATTACTGTAAAAAAAAATCCTAGTAAGATTTCAGTTTTTGATCCTCAAACTAAGCTAGCAGTACTTGGACCGATTAAATAGTCGCCAGATGAAAGTGATCAATTTGTTAATTTCAACTCAACTCAAAGACGATGAAAAAATAGCGTAAAATTTCTTATCAGAAAAAATTTAAACACCGCGACACTTTAAAACCCGGATACTCGAGTAAAAATTTGTTATCAATGATAAAGTACAAAAAGAATGAAAATGATATACCTTGGAATCCAAATAGGACTGACGCTCGTTTCGGCCGTATCTTCGGAGGGTGATTTGACCGGCAGAGTCTTTGTCTTTTGCAGGGCCATGCGAATATCTTTGATAGCAGCTTCGACCTCACCGCCAACCTCGAGATTCGTACTCTGACGACCTTGAGGCGCTGGAGGTGGTGGCGTACCAAGTGGATCCAGACCGTCCAAATTTATTTCATTCGTTTCATAAGAATTGTCCTTTTGGGCAATGAAAAAATCGGGTGAAGTTTCTTTGAGCATACGCAAAATATCTTTGGTAATATCGACAACACCGTCTTTCGATTGTTCGCAGCTCAATTGCATCGTCTCGTCTCTCGTACGTGGAATTATCTCAACGTCGAGATCACACTTTTGTCGCTCCATGAGCATAACAGTTGGATTATTGTTGTCCGTGTCACTGGCGTGTCCACTCGACAAGCCATCCTCGAGTACTGGCATACTCGTGTGTATTCTCAGCGAGTCGGAATTATTGCCCAAATCGCCGATTGAGCCCAACAAACCCGAGGCTGGCATCAACTCATTGTCCATCATCATCAGAGACATGTCGCTGTCCAAATCACCGCAATTGCTGTCGCAATCTGTCGTCTCTGGACTCAGCGTAAAATTTCGCGAATGTCCAACCTGAAGACCAACCTCTGTCTCACCGAGATCCTCGCTACTGCCAGTACCAACCGACAGATCGAGAAAGTTATTCTCGTGCTCGACGGTCTAAAAATATACAACGAAAATTTTTGCTTTACGTTTTTTTTTCTGGTTAATTTCGTTGCAACGAGAACGCGCAGAGAAAATAAGAGGGAATTTCGTGAGCGGAGTTAACATTTTTTTTTCTCCAAGGATTTTGATAGTTTTTTTTTGTTGACGAGGGATGGGAGAGATTTTTGCAGCTTCCGTATAAATCAAATGGGAACGAAAATTGCTTTTATGCTGGAAAATCTAATTGAAGAGTAAAATGTTAAGCAATAGAAAATTATGAGAGAGTGAAGAAAAACGAAATGGAATTTCCGTGAAGGCTTTTGGGTCCACAATATTCGAATATGTACGATCTCGAGAGAGTTTGAATTTAAAATGAATGTTTTGAATGCGCTCCATAGCTATATCGGAAATTACACGGCGAATCCAGTGTAATGGAGAAACGGGAAGGGATAGAGAATTAATGTCGTTTGAGAGAAGTGCGGTGCATAGTTAAAATCGAAATAGGAAATAGAAAGGATAGGAAATTGGAAAGAAATGAAGACGATGAAGGGCGGAAGTGCAAAAGAGTATTTAAAAGGGATCTATAAAATAAGAATAGAAATAAGAGCGTGGAAAGAAGGAACGAGTAAGTGAAAAGGTGAGTTGAGGTATACGAATGAAAACCCGAATATAAAAAAGAAACGTGTGAGAAAGAAGAATCGCAAAAAATGAATGAACGTCGATTGAACGTCGATGAACTTCATTCACTGTGAAGTTGCCTTCCTTCTCCCGTTAATGATTTTGATATTGAAAAAAAACTCAAAATTCCATTCACGTGAATTATTTGAAGAGTCTAAATATTGTTCAAAAATAGTAGAACGAAAATGTTTCTTTTCTACATTGTGAAACGATAAAAAAAAGTCGAAAAATGAAATTTTTTACCGTCTGAGGAAAGTCTGATCTCTGTTTCTTTGGTGACTCGTGTACCATAACTTCTTCTACTCCTGGCAGACCACTGGCGAGTCTTTGACCAACGTACGAGCTTCCTCCCTGCCTGCGTAATTCATAATCCAGATCCTGTATCCGGGAAAAAAATCCATTAAATCGTCATTAAAACTCTGGGGCTAAATTTTTCTTCAACACTTTAGTGAAATGACAAAAAAATCGTTCGGAAGAAAAAGTCTACCTGGAAGGGGAACGACTCGCCGTTGTTATCCTTCTCCTCGGTTGGCGGCGGACACTTGAAAAATTCTTCCAAGACTTTACGAGTTTCCGAAAATTCATACAAATAATCGAACGTGCTCCCACCGGATGCAACGAGACTTGTGAGATTTTCACCATCCATTGCCGACGGTTTTAGAGAATCATCATCTTCGTCCTCGTCTTCTTCCTCCTCCTCCTCCTCCTCTTCCTCCTCCTCCTCCTCTTCTTCTTCCTCTTCTTCTTCCTCATCTTCTTCCTCAGGTTCGGGCGACGGTGGCGCCAGTTCTGGCGATGGCTCCACCGTATTTATCGCATTCTTTTCCGGTTGAGCATTGGCAACGACAACTTCTGTCGAATTATCATCCTTCTGGAAAAAAAAAATCATTCATGGATCGTTAATTCGTTAAAAATCTTCCGCTTTTTTTTCAAGGATTCGCTACAATATTTTATTAATGTCTTTATTTCGATTGTGATACGAACAAGTGTCTTAATTATTCGTCAAAATTAAAATAGCAGAAATGTAATTGAGATATTAGCATTGATCGAGTTTTTTTTTCTTTGTAATTTCGGAATTTACCTCTTTATGATTCGGCGTTGTTGGCAATATTCTTTGTGGAAAGCCTGGTCTCGGTGTCAAATATACAGACGGCGATGAGAGTAGACTCGGTAATCTTGGATTTTCACGAACTCCGTATCTTCGTGGACTTCCCGAATATTGCGCTATCGGCAATTCACCAATTACCCTCGCAACCTGGTGATTTCGGTCGGGCGATGGAGAATCAACCTCACAGTCGCTCGCTGGTGCGACGACCTTAGAAAAATGATAAAAATAAAATTATTGGCATGATGCATTTATTATTAATATTTTGACAACGTAATTCTGCATCTAGAAGGTAATAATAATTAAATAAAGATCAACAGAGCACATTTTGAATGTGATCTCTGCAGAAAAAATAATAATGAATTATCAATCAACAGAGTATATTTTAGAGCAAATTTTTGAAAACTGTCTTTGTATAAAAACAAAAAGTCTCCACCATGAGAAAACAATAAATGAACAGAGAAAATGTCAAAGCAGCCATATGCAGCTCATTTCTGTGTCATTGTTTACTCGGTTTTTTTTGTTTTCTTTTTTTACCTTGAAAAATTCCGAAGTTTTGCGCGTATAAGTAGGCGTTGGGCTCGGTGTACTTCCAACGCTCGAGCTCGGACGTTCGGGCTGTACTCTGTTGCGCTGTCGTTCATCTTCTCGTTCAACGTCGATGCAACCAGTTGCCGTTTGACTTGTGTTCGTAGTACCGAGATCAAGACGTAAGCCCTGCCAATTGTCGTCAATGTCATCAAAAACGACAACCTCGCCATCGCTTACGATCGCCATACTGCGAGCTGGCGTCGTATGATTCGACTGATAATCTATGCAATTCTTGGGCAATCCATAGTCCAAATCCGTGATACCCTTTGCCGCATTGTAATCTACATTATTGCTGTTTAATACCAAATCGTAATTTATTATACGATTACTGCGATTTCCCTTAGGCGAATCGTAATCCAGTATAGATTTTGATGGATTACGACGAACCGAGTGAACCTCCGACGAGAATACCGTCTCTGTTACTTCGCGATTTGCTCTCTGACGTCTCGCCTCGCCGCATCTAAATCGTGAGAAAACAAAATTCATGTTAGATATTCCAATTTGTTTATTTTTTTAAATATTAAACCGGCAATTTTCTGGTAAAAATTGGTCAGATTGAGATTTTTTTTTTGGGAATGTACCTGCTACGCAACTCCCAGACGCTCTGTCTGTTTGGTGATTTATTGTTTTTCTTTGCTGCCAATTTGTTGTCCGTTGGAAGCTCGTCGTTTGCCTGCGACTTTGAGGTGGCAAGAAAACGAGGTTTTCTAGCTGCTACCTTGCCTCTGCTCTGGGAGAAAACTTCTCGACCACCAGCAATTTCGATGATCCTAGAATATTGGTTTTAACAGTTAAGACGAAATTTTTCTATTTGCATATATGAGGTATTCTCGATGCAGGAGTTTTTTGTTATTGCATTGACTTAAAAAAATCCTCTAAGTTTTAGACCCTGAAAATATTTTCAAATAATCAGGCATCTGGTAAGAAAAACTTCAAGCCTTCAAACTTCAAACTTCAAAAAATCTTTAAAAGGTTCGTGTCGTTGATTAGAGTTTATGCTGTCTATGAGTCTCATGATTGTGATTTTTTAATAGCACGATTATTGCCTAACAACGTTTCTGTTTTATGGTTCATGTGTCTATCTCGAATATTTTGGTTTTCTTCCATGTTCAGAATAATCCTTTGGAACTTTTTTCGAAAAACCTTTAAGTTAAATTATTCGATGAAATTTGGTTGATGAAATTGATGAAACCAAAAAAATTATTTATGCGCATCATATCGCTAAAGTACCGATAAGATTTGTAAAAGTTTTATCCAAGTCCCTAATCACAATTTATAACAGCTCAAGAGATGTACAGTTGGTTTTGTCAGTTTTCTTCTTCATACCTGGATATATTAGAAATTTGTCAATGAAAGCCATTGAATTTTTTTTTTAATTGTACTTCATGCCTGGACGTATCAGAAATTTATCAACTATCCTTCGAAATTGGTAGAAATTTATAGAATTTGGTTAGAAATAACAACAATTGTGTTGCCTTTTTTTTTACAATTAACTCAACAGGTCCAAAAAGTTTAAAATTCATGGAATAGTCGATTTTTCTAAATTTTCTACTTCATACCTGGATATCTCAGAAATTCATGAATGAAAGGCTTCGAAATTCACACAAGTTCATAGAATATAGTTCAAATTAACTAAACGTACACTGTGTAATTTGTTCATGCAATTTAACTCAAAAGTTCCAAAAAGTTTAAATTTCACTAAATATGTAGTTGATATTTTGAATTATCTCCTTCATACCTGGATACCTAAGAAATTTCTTAACGAAAAGTCTTTGGAATTTGCAGAAATTCGTAAAAATTTAGTTAAAATGAACTAAAAGTACGTGGCGATTATTGGCAAAGTTTGGATTTCACTACATAGCCTCTCCTTGATCGAAATATTTTTTTCACACAGGCATCGAATGTAATTCATGAGTCAATAATTATAACGAATTCTTCAAGTATTATACTGTCCACACTCTAAATATAGTAAGCCGATCTACCATTCGTATTTGTTCTATAATAAGTACACACTCATTCGACGTGTTATGATGACCACTTGTTCGTAATGAATAATGGATAAACCGTATGGTCACATATGTATATGCGTCACATAAGTCTTATTAATGATTCAACTTGCATCGAATAATTCACAGATAAAACAAACCATCCGAACGAACGACGATGTGCTCCAAATGTTCGACATTCATAATACTGTCGTTCGAATTGACAAGTTTTCGAAATAATTTTTTCGCATTTAGCTCTCTATCGGATAAACGAATGAAAAACAAAAACAAAAACGTAACAAAACAGCAGTTGACGTCTCGTAGATTTTTTGTTACTCAGAAAATTCGATAGATCGATACAGTATCGATCAAATATCGATTCTCGAACCATTCGAGATTATTTTTCGGTTTTTACTCTTTTGCCATATTTGAAATTTGACCTGCGTTTCCGCACACAGTCTGATTCGAATATTGTGAAGTATTTAATGTGAAATCTCTTTGTTCGTGTCATAAAAAGAGAAGACTCTTGTACCAAACAAATAAAGAAGTATGTGTGGTCGCGCGTTTCAAGCCAAAGAACGCAAATTGGTAAGGCACAGCAGGTAGTTCTTGTACTTTTATTGTCATCAATTTTAGAATCAGAATGTCACATACTTATATTTGCGATATGTTGAATCAACATTGTTGCTCACTGAGCATCTCATCTTAAATCTGCAAAGTTTGAAATCTCGTTACTGACCTCTCAGACAAGATATTTCGTGTCAAAAGTTGCAGTTTTAGCTGCACAGGAAAATAAGCCGAATTCGAATTTTATCGATAAATGAACTCACAAAGAATTAAATAATAGTGAATTGTCTCCTTCAGTATTTAAATTCTCACGAAAATTGTAAGCTTTCCATCGATTACATACCGAAGTAGGATCGGAGAATGTTTTAAATAGAAATTTCGAATGAATAATCAGTAGGACGTGGTCTGGCCCACATTGCACAAGAACAGCTGCCTCTGTTTCGAGTGTTAACGATCTTTCAAGACAATTTCGAATATTTAACAATACTCGAACAGTCTGCTTATTTTATTCGCATAGACAATAAAACGATAACAAGAAATAAAAGGAGATAGAGCTATTCTTCGTTGATAAAAGTAATTAAAAATCGCGTAAAGGTGCAATAAGTTCTTGGGAAAAACTCTAACTATTTTGAGGTTAGGCGAACCATAGTGATTGAACCTGGCAGTCGAATGTAAGATCGTTGTAGGATTTAGAACTAACCCCAATTCGATTCTTTGACTCAATGAAGAACCAACCTACTGCCCGTTTCTTCCAACGTTAATCGGAGGTTAAACTCTGGTTGCCCTATTTTAAAACTATACAAAAAATCAACCAGATTTAAACCATCACGTCGGTGAAAACGGGCGTAAAAGACTGATCCACCGCGTAGTATTTCCAGCGCCCACCGTGCAATGAACAACTTTTTATGCTAAAATAGTTGAATATTTAACTAGTCTGCACTAAGAATTACCTTTACCTCATATACGTGAAATATAATATTTTGGTTGAAAAAGGGTTTTATGATTTTACGAGAAACGTTTATGCATCTGAAATGTCGCTAAAAATAATAATAACAAAACTGCGAAGCTGCTCTATAATAATAAATTTAATGGAATGTAAAAAGGTCGGGATCGTGACTTACAAAGAGTTTTAACGACCCTTCGGGCTTTTTGTTACATTCATGCACATATGCGCGATATGCATATTTGGCCCCGTGGGCACAGAAAGCACGCCCGACTATTCATCAAAGCGTTGCAAAAATGCGTAGATTTTAGTTTACAAAAAAAAAGAAAATTATAATAACGAGAGAACGAATGCTTTTGAGACTGATATGCCTTTGTTGGAAAGACTTTAATCCAACGTGACCTGTTTCCACAACGGGAAAACTCTTGTTTCCAAGTCGTAATGGTCTCGCACAGTTTCGCAACCGCGACTTCGGACTTTGGATAGTACACGCGTTTGAAACTCTTCGAACTCTCTCGCGAGCTTTCGTACACGACGACCTTTATCTTTGTATGCGCCAACTAACAAATGTACAAACATATTACGAGCATTTCTGAAAATCTTGAAGAATTCTCGGAATTTTGACGCTTTGAAACGAATTTTTAAGTATTCGAAGCCAAATAAAATAATATATTTTTTTAATGTAACAGTTAAACGCAAGAGGTTGCTTTGGGTTTGAATCGCATGGTTGCCAAACTATTTGACCTTTCGTTGTTTTGGTATTTTCTTATGTTTTCATGTCCGACCCAAGTAAAATATTTCATGCTTTTAGCTTGCAGCTCACCGCAAAGATTCGTGTACTACGAAAAATTAAATTGGCCGACAATTCCAAATGGCGGGGTCAACATGGCTTCAAAAACACCAAAAATGGATCAACTTCGATGAAAACTCGTACCTGAGAGTTTTTAAGATTGCCAATTTCGTATACAAAGCTGAATTTGTCAAGTGAAAGATGACGGACTCGATGTGGCCCGCAAAAAAAAAAACATGATCCGATTTCCATGAAAATTAATACACCGGAGTTAGAAAGGTAACTTTATTTCGAATTTCATGTTCAAATTTTATAATTCCAAATAGTGAAATCAATATGGTCGATTCTGATATAATGTAGAAATATCGAAATCCTAACTGGAGACTAAATGTCATTTTATCAGCCCCTCCGTAATATTTAATTATTCTCGTAAAGAGCCAAACAATAGAATCCAAAGATTTTCATTGGGAAACCTACTTGGTGTTTTTTTAAACCATAAAACAAGCAGATTCCATGCAGAATCACGCAGAGCACTAAATTAATATACATATCATCATGAATATCCTACTGTAGTGTACTGTACAGTCCCTGTACTGTACTGGTAGATCCTACTGAAGAGGAAAAATGCAAAATGGCTCCTCACAAAATTTCCATATTCACAAAATCTCCCTCCATGAGGAAATCAAAAAATCAAATTCATTTCCTCCCAAGATGAGATAGGAAAAATTGCGAGGAAGCCAAAAATTTTAAAACCTCAATTTTTTACAATACCTACTTGACAATGTTCCGGTTGAAAGTCACTTTTTCAAAATTATCAGCACATTATATCAGTATAAATTTCGTAATTTTTGTGTTTCACCTGGAATCTCGAAGTTTGTAGCTACGATCGCCCTTTGCCGATGTGAGAATATAAACGGGGCCCTCGTCGGGTCCACTATCGTCCTGCTGGGATTGTCCCTGATGATCGCTGCCACCGAGACTTCCATAATTCGGTGCATCTTCGCTACGTCCGGATGCCGATGACGAGCTGGAAGACGTTGGCTTTGGATTTCCGGCAATCTGCTGATGACCATCACCACCGAATCCCGGCATAACGCTTGCCGTCCTACGGGACACCGAACCTGATTTTTTCCTGCGACTCGTTCGCTTTCTACACCTACGAATGTAACTTGGAAGACTTAAAAAATCGTGCTCTCTTTCGTGTTTACTGGAAAAAAATACAAAAAAAAATGACTATGCGTCACTCCCGACGATATAGACTCGGGCTCATCGATCAAGAACGGTGAGAAATAATTCAAATGAGTTAAAAAAATTACAAAATAATATATATATATTATAAGAACATTGAGACAAAAAACGTGCGATGCATAAATGCAATGAATCTTAAACGTATCCAATTTAACCGCGACCCAAAAATCACTTAAAAAGGGCGGCCGTTGGAGTATCACATAGAGATTTTTTAAAAACTAATTACAGAAAAAAAAAACGTATTTCAGCATTAGAAATAAGCTGTGATGAAAAGAAAAAATAATATGAAAAAATCTGTCGCAATATCTGGTATGATTTGCATGACAAAAAATGGAAAACTCATGCGACGACGTTCTGCTTAATTTCAGATAGCCAAAAAGAGTCAAACGAGGAATTTTACGTGGGGCAAGAAGAATGGTAAAGCATGAAAAGAAAATTGCTGAGAAAGTCGCCATGATGTCGACAAAGGAAAACGCCACTGTGCTGTTTTCATAGCGTGAATCTCTCCTTCGTATACATGTATGTATATATATGTATATAGACGACACGTCGCGCGAACTTTCGTGTGGTGTGAGGGACTTATTTTCCAACGTAGAAAATGGAACGATCGATGATACTGCTCCAATTTTGAAGGTTTACCCGAATATACGTGCATGAGAGCTCCTTGTGTCACAAACAGAAACGCAAGAGCGATATATGTATAGGAACAAACTGAATGCAGTACACTTTGTTTCTATCGCTCTACACTAAATTTAAGGGATCAAGACTTGTCCGTGAGCTCCTTTCTCTTGAATCTCAATCTCGCAATTTCCTCTCGTCTATTTCCCGTCCTATTTTGCATTTCATTCGTATCGAGACACAAGACTGCAAATTTTCACTTTTGATCAATTGTAGCTTCATGTTCGGAACGAAAAAACTAGACATGCTCTATATTATTTCGAGCTTGCTAGTTATGTAGTTGTAAAATGGGAACGAATAATTTTTTCTAATAGTTGAAAATAGTTGATATGATCCTGTTAACAGCTAATTATTAATTACTCATAGGTCGAGATACAGCTGAAAAGCTCGTACGATTTTTCGCAATTTTCTCTCGTACCTACATTCTTTTATTTCGTATTCAATTCGCATTATACATTGAGGCTTTGACTGATCTGTGCAATTTTTAAATTCCATTTGTTAACTTTTTCAACTCATACTCAATAAATTTTGCCTATATATATACGTTGTTCAATTCAACTCGTATCTTGGATATTAAAATATTTTTTTTGCTAAGAATATTATTGCATTATGGAGCCAATTTAAATATTTTGGGTGAGAAAAAAAAACTATTACGTTTTTATCCCTTCGTTACTCACGAATCATGTTTCTGAGAGCCTTAAGATTAATAATAAATAGAACTTTTCCAACAAATTCAATTTCTTATTAATCTTAAGGCTCTCAGGCATCTTAAGGCTCCTTATAAAATAAATATTTTGTAAGGAGATAATTGAAAATGAAGTTGTTGAGAAAAAAAAATTCTATGCGTAGTGGGAAAAATTAGAACGCTGGGGCCCTATACCTCCCGTGAATAACGGAGGGTTAAAAAATGTCCAGATTTAATTTTTACTTCATGATGCTAAAAACTATGATAATAAATCAAATGCTCAAAGTTAAAAAGGTCAATTCCACGTTGTGTACCAAATACATATCAATTCAGTTTGTGTATACACGAAATTTCCTATTCCCAAGTCTTGAATACTCAATTTTCGCTTTATGGAAATTCACGAAAACTATTATTATATTATAGGTAGATTTACTCGGATATGCTTGTCGAAAGTTTGTTAGATTGGTGAGCATACGAAGTGAGGCTTTGCAAACAACCTTAAGGGCGTTCCATCATCTCCTCTATCCTCCTTTCAACCCTTTTCCCAGCGTTATATAGCACAAGTTAATTGCATTCAGACAAACGTATTTAATTATCAAACTCCTCTCCTGTATGTATATACATATATATATATATATATATATATGATCTGTGTGGAAAGCAGTTGCGAGAAAATTTTCATAATTTCGTATAATCGAAAAGTTAACATAGCCCAAAACCCAAACTAGTGAGATAGACAAGATTTTAGGAAAAATTTTGTGCGTGTATGAGAGAGAGAGAGAGAGTTCGATACATTAATTGTTGAACGCACGAAATTGCTAATGGATTGTGGCTACGATGGTCGTTGACCGGTCTACATGCATTATACGTGTAATCGTTTTATCGCTTTGATTAGTTAGCTCTATCGATCGTCCCGTTGTGTTTGTCCTACACTGTACTTATGTATATATATATATGTGTGTGTGGTGTATGTATATTGTACAAGAGAGGTTATGTGTTCCCGGCTACGTATAGACGGGCTCTGGCTTACAATCCCTATGTCACTCTCGTACAACATTGTGATTTCTCCGTTGAGCAAATATGTAGGACACCTATATTTCGTGAGTTAGGTCTCGTTTATCAGCCAGTCTCCGTTAACTCAAAACTCGTTGAAAGAAAAATCATCCATTTGAATATTTTTGAAATTTATTAATGTTTTTTAATTTTTATTTCTGTAAAATCGAAATGGTTTTGTTGATTGTGGCTCAATTTCATATCATATCATACCTTAAAGTTCTATTTATGTATACGAATTTTTAGACCAGTAAGTCAAGAATTAGGCAATTAAAGAGCATTCAGATATTCACTTTTCTCTGGCTAGTACGCAGCTCGGATAATATATTTATGGCTCTTTAACGAAGCATCTTTCAACGAATCAAAACTTTTCGTGGTTCATTAAATTTGGATTATAAAGTTCGCGATGAAAAAGTTGTTGAAAAGTAATCGTTCACTTGATGGCAAAAATTAAATAAACTTTTCATATATTTCTCTAAATTAATGACTACTAACTCTTGTAAGACTAGAAGATATTTTTAAAATTCCAGCTTTATATCTATATATCCTTTTTCACTATTTTCAAAATCTTGCAAGTACAATTTTTTTAATCAAAGTTTTTAATTCATCTGCAGTCCTTCAGCATCTTTAATATTGTTTTTTTTTCTCTGTAGCAAAACGTGGTGGCCGGCATCTCCAGCAAATATTTATCGACGAAGAATCGATCGTATCTCTCTTCTCGGTCCTGCGAGCTGTACAACACACTTGGTAACACCCATGAGATTCTATTTATAACGAACAATTTATCTCCAACGATAAAACACGTTAGACCCTTTCCGCCCATTTCGTGTTTTCGTTAAAATGACCAAAATGTTTTTGTCTATTTCCTAAAGTGGTTTCTCCTTAAATTAAAAATAACAAAAAAGAAATTAGTAATCTTCGGATATCAGCTTTTCTTTAAAATACTTCTTAAATATTATTTCTTAGTCAGGAAAATAAATCTCGATATTTAAAGTAAGAATTATTCTTCTTATATAATTGCAATTTACCAAAACTATTATTCAATAGCTGACGAAATTTTTCATCAAATTCAAATGTTTCATGAGTGTTTTTTTTTGTCATAAATTAATTCCCTTCTGTTTTTTTTTCTCTTTGCAATGGAATTAATAATTTTTTTATGAACGACTTTCGTATATTTCTTTTCATCATTCGTTAGTGGGCCAAGTTTTTCAACAAACTTCAACTGTTTCGTGATTTTTTTTTCTCAATAACATTTTTGCGAATTTTTGCTACTCATTGCCCTTCTCACTTTCAAGGAAATTAAAGAAACAGTTATATTGCTACTTCCGTCCATATAAATTGTCAGGCCTGTTGGGATTCGGGAAGTATAATAATAAGAGCGTAATATGCCATGACATTATTATATTCACAATGGCGAGACCTTTGAAAGGAAATAGGGTGAATGTTTTCCGGTCACTTGCATGACTTCGCAAACTCAAGAATGATGGAACTGAGAAAAAAAATATTTTCCGGCAAAACTTGCCAATTATAAATTTATTTTATATATTGTGCGAAGTCAACATTATTACCAAAGTATATTTACTCTATAAATACGCCACGTTATCAATTTCCACACTTCAAACAAAATTTCTTCGGAATGAATTTTTTCTTCGATATAACGAAATATATCCTGAGAGTAATTATTTAAATTCAATTGGGAGAGTAAATTCAATTGGGCCGAATAACATTCTTCAATTAATTAAAAATATTATTATACATTATTTGTTTTTAATAAATAATTGCCTGGCATGTTAAATTTAAGCCTGAGGAATTAATATCGTAACATATATATTTTTGTCAATTTTTTCAACTCTTTCTAATGTTTCAAACTGATAATTTTTTTTTAATAAACCTATAAGTAAAAATTAATCCTTTATAACCATAAAATAATCGAGCTATTTAAATTGGTAATTTGGATATTTCCGGTTCTAAACGAGGAGCAATAAACGTTTGCCATAAAGAATAAGCGAAAAGTGAGGGTCGGAGTTTAAAAAAAAAAGTATATCGAGCCCGGTACAGTATTCCGCGATGATCTTTCGACATGCCATGCCCGTTAAGCTCCACAAAGCCGTACAACGAAGTCATCCCTCCTAAGACTATTATAAAAGATATATATAAATTTTTTTAACTCAAGTTTGGAAGGATCCTGTACCGATATTTGAAAACATTTACTGTGCAAATTATTTTTATCATGCAACAAGTATTTCAGGCACTAAAAAACTACCGGAAATAATCTAAAAATGTTTATCGTACGATTTAATTTACAAAAATTTTCTTAATATGCGATCTAAACATTCTCTAAATTTATAATATGCGATTAAATAATACAAAATGCTGAATTCTACGAAATATTTACCTACGTCGAGAAAAAAAAATTATTCGATACCATCAGGTCAAATTTGATCAATTCAAATATGTCAATTAAATTTTTTTGCCCGCTACAATTAATTTGAATAATTTATTTTTCTCATAATTTTAATTCGCATTTTTTTTTACTGTTGACCATAAAATTGCCATTTCTTATTTTTTTCTGCAAACCTTTTTTTTTTATTGTATAAAGAATTCACGATTTGTATAAGAAAAATGGACTCAAGTTTTTTTTTTTACGTCACATCAGACCCGAGTAACTTGCCTGTCGGTCGTGTCACGCTCGAGATCTATCATGTTGCTGGATAGGATAAATTTTCCGGTCGCCACTTTGTTCGTATCGTTCTCGACGTCAATTGTCGAATTTTCGTTATGACAAAAATGGTTGTCATGCGACTGGCTTCCGGTATGCGTTGTAGCCCCCGGTGTCGGGGGTTGACCGCCCCTAGGCCGGCATTTTGGAAAAAGTCGGTTCAAGTCTGCGTTCTCCAATATCAGACTTGTCATCGCCACGTCACGTTCAGATCATCCAACAGGTTGTCCATTCTGAAAGAAACATATTTGTCATTGGATTGCACATCGAAATTTACAATTTTTGAAATTATTGACGCGAGATGAGATGAAACTAAGTTTTATAATGATCATAATAATAGTAATAATAATAATAATGATATTAAATGAATTATAAAATAATCAAATTTTATGACACGATCAATATGGGAAGTGCAATTGAAATTCAAACGAGATTACACCAATCTGAGTAATAAACAAATTATAATAATAGATACAATTTGTTTCAACATGATAAATTTTATCGCAGTCAATATTCGAATTATAATAAAAATCAACGATATGTGGCAATATAAAGTTCGAGCAAAATTATATGACAGTATAAATTTTCAGTACAAGTAACAATCGATAAAATAAATAATAAAGGAATGAACGGTATCTCAAGGTCGTCAAAAGTGTCATTCGACGGGAGTCAGATAATATTTACGACCACGTGTTATTTTTATTCGCCAATAACTTTTTCGGTTCGTTTCATATTTTATCGCAAATTCTCAACGTTATTCACATGTATTTTTATCCTTTCCAAAATTTACGAATTGGCATACTCTCTTATTTGCTTTTGACACGATGCCTTTTTTTCCTTATTTTAATACATCCAGGGTTATTCAATTTCACGAAAAAGGTGTCGTTCCCTGTACCATGCGCGTAAAAATCATATATATATATATATATACGTAACGTTTTAGGTAATCAATAAAATAAAACAAAACATAGAAAGGGTTCTCCTCGAAAAATAGTGGCAAGACCTTCTCAGCTTTCTGGCTCAATGAGTTAGGTAGGATATATTGAGAATTAAATTGCTTTGGAAGGTTTCAAGCACCATTACGCTCTTATATGATTATCGCTTTTTGTGTTTATAACGTTTTTGAGCAGGAAAAAGAGGTCTGTATTCACCAACAATAAGGACACTAATAATAATTTGAATTTGTATACAGGTCGAAATGCTCAGGGATATTAAACTGTAATCCGAATCCATGTGATGTTTTGCTAGGCAACATAAAGTACACATTGAATACCTATTTATGTATATTGTTTGCCGATACTATTACATATGCATGTTCGACCTTCAATTGGGAGAGAACCGCAAACGTGATCGGTTCGTTAATACAGAAGTTCCGTTCGATTTCACAATAATCAGCGAGGGTGATGATGTTGTGGTCTCCAGGCACCAAGAAGATTAGCAAACCATTTGATAATCGACAGAGGTCACACTCGTCACCCTCGGACAATTCCCTAACCGATCGACGATCGGTCAAAGAACTTTGAGCCTTTTTTTTTTTTTAAATAATGTGAGAAACTTTTTAATTCTCATCTCTCTCAAAATAAATATGCGGGGATTGGCCAAAAAAGTAGTCTGGAAAAATATTTGCCAGGAGGAAGGATACTTTTCACTCGAGGTTCCATGAAACTCGTATCAAATGATTCAGCTTTATGCGGATATATATCTTAGCGTCGACGTGGACTAATTACACGTTTTTATGCTTGAAAAAAAATCCCTCATATATATATTGGTTTTAATAACATGCAGAGCTTTTAAGGACAAAAATAGGAAATGATCGAGCTGCAATATATTCTTGATGGCCAATTTTAAAAATAGACCACAGCATTTTTTTGCAAAATCACGTGACACTCTTACTAGCGATATTATTTTGATATAATTTTTATTTGACTCGAACGTAAAAATTTCAGGCAAATTCAACACGTGATGAAAATAATTTTTGTGCAAATTTCACAAATACGTTGAAGTTATTTAATTAAATGGTTGCAATTACTTTCATAAAAGTTCAGGTAAAAATGGAGGAAAAATAATAGCATTCGTTAAGTGCTTAATAAAAATGGAAAATTATTTTCTTTTCTTTATTTATACGAAGATTTTAGTCTGATAATTTTATTTACGCAGAGTTAGAGAATTTATCGAAGGAATAAAGTGAAAGGAAGAGCTTATACGAGGCGAGGAATTAAATGATGCTGCTGGTCGACTCTTTCGTGGATGAGTTCTTTTCCTTCCGGGCAAACGGTTCGGTCCTAAGCGAAGCGAGAGAGTTCTTACGATTTCTTGCCCACGGACGGGAACATTCGAATTGCATCACTCGTGTGTATATATATACGTATATATCGTGTATATATCTCGAGCAACTGGCAATTCTGTGTCGTTCTCAGATTGAATCCTGACATGAGCTTTTTTTTTTTATGTCGAACCAACAACTTATATTATCTTTTGAATTTTTTTCTTTGCCTCTCCTGTGGACTTTCATTGCAATGAATATAAATAAAAAATCCAAAACTTGTTCCAGCCTTGTAAATGATAGAAAAACGAATGTAATGAAAATAAAAATGAGTACAATAAAAATAAGAATAGATCAAATGAATAAAATAAGAATAATATCGAGTAAGATAATAATAAAAATAAATGAAACGTTAATATAATAAATGGGCAACTGCGGTCTGTGGAATCCATGATGGTACAGCAGAGCATGATGGTACAGCAGAGCAGAGGTTTGGTCAGCGAAACAGAAGAGCCGACGAAAATGTACCGAAAGTCATGACAATTGTACTGAATAGGTAAAAACTTTACAGGAGCGAGGGACAATTCACGAATGAGAATTTTCGGACCGAGTGTGAGAGTACGGTACGAGTGGAGGCTCACAGGTCCAACTTTAAACTCGTCGTACGAGCGGTGAATAAAAGTTAGAGGCGTTTTCGAAGCACTTTAGGTGCGTGTGGCTGCGGGCGTAAAATTTCTCCAGAACTCGGGACATTTTGTAGTCAGAAGGAAATTTCTCGTTTTGCAAAGTGGTTGAACGTAGAAAGAGACAAAATATACATTTTTTTTAATTTCTTTTCTAAACTTCTCGACAACTAAAACGCCAAAATTTCATCTGGCGATAACTCCACCCCTGATCGGCCGGTTTAAGTTTATTTTTTTATAAACTTTTTAAGGGTTTTGAAAACGTCCCGAGTGCACCTAGTGAACGTCGTTTGGTCCATCCGGACTCTTTCATATGCTTGGTCGTGAGAACACTTTGAAAATCGTCGTAATCATAAAATTTCCTAAAAATCTATGAAATTGTTAAAAATCTGAAAAAAATATTTTTAAAATCGTAGCGAGATGCATCAAGCTGTATTTTGAAGCTTGAATCAGTAAAAAAATGACCATAGTTTAAAATCGCAGCGTCATCCGGAACAAAAGTTACAATGATTTTTATAAACAAACTTATTTTTCTCAACAATGTGAGAAAAAAAACTTTCAACATCTTCTAGAATCCTTATATCAATGCGAACCTCCTGCTAGTTATTTTCTTAAAAACTCACATTCTTGTTATCCGAAAGTGTCGAGTTTTTTTTTTTTTTTTTCCCTCGCTGTTTACAATGCTAGACGCATTCTGCGTCATCCAAAAGTAAGAAACGTGAAGGAAAGGAAGAAACGAGACTTAGCGAAGAGTGTACACAGTAAAAGAGGAACGAGACGAACGAAAAGCCACAAGAGGCTGCTAGGGCAACAAAGTAAGACGTGTTGGTGCCCTGTGTATATATATATATACACAGAGGGCACCCACACTTAAAACTCCACAACAATACATATATATGCATATATATATATATATATACATATATATGTATTGTTGTGGAGTTTTATACGTTGTGTGAACCGCACACACACCGTGCTTTCGCTCACAACGACTAGTAATCCACTTCATTCTAGCCACTTGCGTCTTCGTCACCATAGTCACTCGGTGCTCTTGCACTCTTGCCGCTTCCTCGCTATCTTGAGCACGATTCTCGCATCGTCGCGCCTACCCTATAGGATTTTTTTTTTTTTTTTTCAAAATTCAACCAGTGCAGGGGTAGGATGAAAAAAAGTGAAGAGTAAGAAGTTAATAGAAGGGTGATGACTAAATTTCATCGTAGATAGAAAACTGCAGCTTCTAAGCTGCTGAAAAGATCCTTTATTGGATCTGAGACGATATTTCGTTTTAAACGAGTATTATACGCGACGGGGTCTCTAAGACAAGTAATTGAAAAAATTGTAGATTGTATTAATGCTCAATTGAGTAATTTTATGGTTCCCTTCTTACGATCTATGTATATACATACATATATATATATATGTATATATACTTACACGAACCAAGTAAGCGAGAGCGAGAATACGCTTTTGCTCGGGAAAATTTCGCGAGGCTCCACGGTTGACCTGGTTTAACCCCAACCGCTTGGCTCTTCGCATTGTTAAAGTTCCTCCATATGGGTATAAGCCTTATACGTGTATAAAACGTTTGAGAAAATCGTGAATACTTTATACCATATAGCGAAAATAGACGCGTGAACGACAAAGAGAGATAGAAAGAATGAATTTAAAAAAATTCAGTTAAGAGAAAATTTAGTCTGAATTTCTGACCAATCTTTTAATTATAATAATATGAATAATTTAATCAATAAAATAAACCAAGTTTCGTGTTAAAATGTGAGATAAATTCATTTAATTTTCTCGTTGGTTGGGATATTTATATATATATATATATATATATAAAATTTCCATCAAATACATTCCCAACTTTTGATTAGGCCAGAATTTCACGTAACGCCAAGTAATACCCAAAAAGCTCAACACTTTTGGCAGGGAATTTATATTAGCAAATCATTCTTATATACAAAAACCACCCCCAAGTCCCTGCTCGTTATCCATATACAGAAATATCAACAAAATATCTCCAGCTATACAAAACTCTTTATCCACAATATTCCACTACACGAAAAGCTCTCCGTACTATTCCAATTTAACTATTTCGCTAATATGATAGACACCATGAGAGACCATCCGTTCTCCCCTTGGCGATCGATCGTCTTCTTTTTGCCTGGAAAATTTTTCCACCCTCTCTGCCGAATACCCAGAACGCATATTAGTGCACCTTCATTGGTGTTAGTCCCAAAGGGATTGGTGAAAAAAAAAAAATCGAACGGAGACTGCAGAAAAGGGGATTTTGTTCCATCACGTCTCAAGCCCAGGTGAGCGAAATGACGTTCCTGGAATCGCCAAGGGAGGAGGGGGGGGGGGATCAGTATTCAGTAGGTATACCAGCGAGTATATATGGCATACGTGCATATATATATATATATATATATCGTACGCATACATGTATAGCTATCCCTCGAAGGGTTCGTATAGGTTGGTGGGTTCGCTATATACAGACATAGAGGATGAATTGTGTTCGAAGCGAGTGGTGAACAGAGGCGCTTCAGTCTGGCTTGTGTTTCTGGGTGTTCTCTGGCATGGCAGAGAAGACCGCTGAGCTATGGGAGACCCAAGAGAGAGAGTGAGAGAGAGAGAGAGAGAGAGAGAGAGACAGCGAGTGAGTGGTGAGGGGAGGAAGCAGAGAGAGAGAGAGAGAGAGGGTGAGAGAGAGAGAGAGAGAGAGGGAGGGAGAGTGGTGAGGGGTGGAAGCAGAGAGAGTTGGCCGTAGACGAGGAGTGAGAGCGCTGTCGGATATGCGCACGTGGGGTGGTCACAAACACATCAGTATAGAGGGCTCCGTGGGTGGAGGTGGACGAGAGGAAGCGCGCAGGAGGGGTGAATCGCTATGCGGTGTAGGAAGGAGAGGGGCTGTTTTCTGGTAGCCGTGGTGAGGCATGGCGAGCGTGGCCCCGAGCCCTGAGGTGGGGGAAGAGAGTAAGCATGGTAGAGCAAAAGAGAGGCAGAGAGACACACACACACACAGACGCACAGAAAGAGAAAGAGAGAGAGAGAGAGAAGGAGGGGTGGGGGTAGACTGTGCTTCGCTAAGCATAGAATCGATAGGGGGTCACTGGCACCAACAGATACAATCGGCACATTTCGAGTGCAACGCGACAGCAGAGCGGCACTCACGGCTCTGCTCTACCAGCTCACAGCACTCTCAACCCCTTATGGATATATATATGTATGTACATACAAGGTATATAATGTATATTTGTATGGCGTATTCTGTGGAATAAACCAGCTTCTCTGTCCACGGAATACAATTGTATGCATCTATAATACAGCGTGTTGAATCGCAAGCATTTCGCATTGCATTATGGGAGTACTCATCCCCCCCCCCCCGAAACCGCAAAGCTTCGCACCTCTTTTGTCAAAGAATTCGTACGATACCGAAACGCTTTCACCGATGGGTTTATATCTATACATGCGCGAGAGACTATTTCAGATTTAATAATGCGGGAATGGCAGTTGAAAAAAAAAAAAGGAAAAAAAAATTACGCCGGGAGTTTTTATCGCTTGAAATTTTATCACCAGCATCAGTGGCGTGGAGGAAGCGCGAGCGAAGAAAGAAAAAGAAAAAGCGAGGAATGGGGAAACAGGAGAGTTACTTTTGTGAAATATCCACCGAGTTTGGGATGGACAATATGTGT
Organism: Dyspetes luteomarginatus; assembly: GCA_963669185.1. Lineage (NCBI taxonomy): Eukaryota > Metazoa > Arthropoda > Insecta > Hymenoptera > Ichneumonidae > Dyspetes > Dyspetes luteomarginatus. Next base: position 1,476,312 of record OY769911.1, read on the forward strand.
GGAATATAAGTTTGTTTTTTTTTTTTTTAGGGAACTTATGGTGAATCTTTTAAAAATTTCTTTAAAATAACAATTCCTGTATTATTATCAAGCCTCTCTATAACAATAACAATTCTACTAACAACTATTCTTTAATGTATTTTTCGAGAGTTTATTTGTATGATGAAATTTCAAAGGACTTTATGTTGATGTGAGTTTAATAAACTTCTCAAAAGAAAATGTAAATTTCATGCTGGGTCAAAATAGATAACTTTCAGCCCACCTGGAGCCTAAATTTAAGCCATTGAAAGGAAATATTCGGAGGGGTTGAATTCTAACTAAGGGAGAATGGACTGTATCCTCTACACATTGGACCATCCTAATAAGTCTTCCATTTTTGACCATCCGAATATTCTGGTATGTTGAACTACTCCGATAATCCCCTATTTATCGAATGGACACGAAAAGTCATTTAAATTAAATGACCCCAATAGTCTTCAATGCTGACCCACCCCCAGGGGAATATTGACCCCTATTTTGGCCCAGCGCAATAATTCCCGAAACTTTACGACCTCAACAACCCCCTGTAATGGACCACCCCAATAGTCTTCTATACTGGACCAGGCCAATAGTCCTCCGCATTCGACCACCCTAATAATCTCCTGTGCCATTTGTCCTTGGACCACCCTCCCACCAAGGGTGATCTATATAGATCCCTTTTTTATAGACCTGTATTAGACCATTCGAATAGTCTCATCCATGCATCGAAATTCATCCCTTTCATCTCCGGTTTTGAATCATCCAAATACATCCCTACATCAGACCACCCCAAGAGTCCTCTATATCGAACAACCCTAAAAATTCTCCTAAATCAAACCATCTTAATGGTTCCTTATTCTGGATCACCCCAATAATCAAATAGGGCCATTGAAAAACGCAAATAAATTCCACGAATATTTGAATGTGAAATAAAAAATTAATATTTTGATCCATACGAATCTGAGTGCATGAAAAGTGAAGGAGCAAATCACGAGAGTCTGCTGCATATAGTGAGTTAAACGCGTAAAAAATAATTCATTGTACAGAAATTTTTCAAATTTTCGATTCGTAAAATATCGTCGAGCCTGTAAATTTACGTAGAATAATCGTCGAGTCTGAAATCGATTTATGAATAATCCGCCCCCCCCCCGGAAATTCAGTCATCGAATAATAAATATTTAATTAAACCCTTCGTATTAACGATTTTTATTTTTCAAGCCAAGCTAGAAATCCATAAATTATGAGCTATCATGGAATTTATGCTGTGGGCGATCCGACCATCCTCGCCTAAAATCCATTTAAGAATATAATTCGTCCGGTAGTATTGCAGGCAAAAAATTTTTAATGATCCATTAATTGATTTTAAGCCCATCGGAGTACAAAAATAGGGAATTTCGTGTCAAACACTCGATATTAATATATAAAATGAGTATATTAATTATCCTTTTTTTAATCCTATTTTTATCGCGTTACGATATTATGTTCTGAAATAAATATAAATTAAAATTGAAACAATTGATTTAAAATGAGTATATTAATTATCCTTTTTTTAATCCTATTTTTATCGCGTTACGATATTATGTTCTGAAATAAATATAAATTAAAATTGAGTGCAGTGGCACAAATGAGAATTATATTAAATTTTTTCCATTATCGAACACGACATTTGTTTTAAAATTTTCTTCGTTGCAAGAATTTCCGATTTCCTGTCAATGGCCGAGAAAAATAAAAAAACTTTCTTATACAGAAAAAAAAATTCGTCACATGCCAACCTCCGCAGCGGTGAATATGGCCAAAAGTTACAGACGACTCAGAATTAAATATAATTTTGATTGTCTCGACGAAATTTTGTTGGCTCAACCACATATATATATAGTTGAATTCACATCGGCCATAGGCTGGACCGTATTCGACAATTCAACCTCCGAGGAGATTGGCGCTCAGGCATTTTTTTTTTTTTATCCGTTAACGGGGTCACTGGAACTTTTTTCGATTTCATGCGGGCTTTTACTCTCGTGGACTGAATAAACCGGGGACTGGCGGAAAAAGGGAGGGAATTATAGAGAGGAAGGGGAAAGGGGGGGCGAACGCGACCGATTATACTCCAGGAACGAGCGAGCCAACGAGACTAAGAAGGGTTCTGAAGAGTTTTTTTTTTTTTTCAACCCTCGAGTTTCTCTCTTCGACCCACCGATCCACAAAAACTGAGCGGAGAAAAATGTTTTGTTGAGATGTTGAGAAAAAAAATATGGAGAGTACAATTTTTTGTGTCATAGGGAAAAAAATAAACTTTGATTTCATTGGAGGTAGCGAAAGTATGCCAGAGTAAGCCAAGTCTTGTCAACACGCGAGCTATATTTCCATCGAGCTTTTTTTTTTCACTTTATAACACGCAATTCGTGTGTGAGGGGAGATGAAGGGATTATTGCCAGAACTGTTACGGTAAATTGCAACGAGACCTCAACGGTCGATATGGTTTAAATTGCAGGATACACGTTGATAAAATATGCTAATGTGATGTGTTATATGTTCATGTGATTATTATTTCATTTTCGTCAATTTTACTTTTATTTTAATCGATCTTTTTCGTCAAATTTTTTTATTCCAACGTGAATGTTTTTTTTTTGGCTATCTGGAAAAAAATTCCAGTCCATAAAGTTCGACAGAACGATCAATAAAGAAAAATGATAAAATTTATTTCCACAAATTTGCAGAGGGTGGAGGTGAAAAAATTGCCCTCTTGTGTTCCAAAGTCAATCATTTGTCTCGGTGTAAATTTGTTTATCAACTAACACAAAGTTTTACTAGTACACAAATTTATGAATTACTTTCGTGTGTATAAAATTCAGAAGAAGAGAGAATATTGTTCTTTAACGATTTTACATCCCCCTAAGGTTTTTCCTGTACCGAATAAAGAAAAATTTCCTGGGACTATAAATACAGATTTAAAGAGGTAACGTGGAGAGAAGTGGAAAGGCAATAGTAGAGTACGTGACCGTACAAGGATCGCAGATAACATCGCGAGAAGAGACCTCTCTGCCCGGTCAAGGGCTGCTTTCTCTTAAGAGACACGTTAAGACACACGGAATATTGACTAAGATAACTGACTCGAGACTCTTTTATTCTACCGTGTAAATAGTCTGGCAATTTTCTGGATCAAAGAATTTGTCCATGACATAGAAAAAATAATTTATTAATAATATAGAGATTCGAAAATGTAGATGGAGGGTATTGCATAAATTTTCTTCCATCTGAATGGGTTTATATTGGACGAAGGTCAGAAGGTTAGCCATAAATTGCTTACTATTTTTTTTTGCATTCATAATTTAATGAAATTAAATTTTTCTTTGCCTTGCGAACAATTTTTTTAATACGTTCAGTAAAAATGGACTAGAATATTAAAAAAAAAAAACAAGACGAGGGAAAAATGTCAACTCCAGTCGAACAAAAGTTGCCGATCTATAAAAGATGAAAAAAAAAATTCCCCTGATCGTGATTTTTTATTAGGACTTTTTTAAATGCCCAAAACTGTGAATGCCCAAGTGTCATTTTATTTATCTCATGAATATTTTTGGATGTAAAAAATGATTAAAAATTAATGAAAGTTATGGATTAAAATTGCTACCCTTTTTAAAATTTATATTCATTGAGTACAATTTCTCTTATATGGCTTATTATCCATTGAAAATTAACGAGTTGAAAAGTTAACGAGAATATACCTCGCACGTTTCTTAGTCGATTGCAATAACCCATAGATTTTTCTTCTCACGTACACACATGCACACATCCTGAAATTTTATCGCTGAGCTGAAATAACTGCCGGTGTAAAAGAGGCGAGGTATAAAGTAAGGAAGTAAATAAATTACTTGCGAATTTCCAATTAGTATGGGCTTGACGTAGAAGCTCGAGCGAAGGTTTTGCCATGACCAAGGGCGGAAAGAAGGGCGAGGGGGAGGGGGACCAGTCGCACACCTGCTCGCTCGATGAAGTGGGTAACGTGATAGATCGGCTTTTATATCGATTTTTCTTACATGAAGTACGCGATGCAGGTGCGTAACCCTCGCACTCACACCATGAACTTTGTATCTTTCGCTAAAACTATACAGCAAATTTTAGTAGCATTTTTGCAAAATGTAACGCGATTTTTTTCAAAATTAATTCTTTTTCTTTTTTGCCAATATTTTTTTAGGTTTTCGACTAAATCTTGGCACGATCTTAGCACGAGTGGCTGACGTGATAGATCGGCTTTTATATCGATTTTTCTTACATGAAGTACGCGATGCAGGTGCGTAACCCTCGCACTCACATCATGAACTTTGTATCTGTCGCTAAAACTATACAGCAAATTTTAGTAGCATTTTTGCAAAATGGAATACAAAGCGATTTTTTTCAAAAAATTTCCAATGGTCGATGGTCCAACGTAAAAAATATTTTTAAGTTGCAACTCTGACATGAGGGGAAGCAAAGTTCTCACCATTTCAATATTTTTTTTTGTGAGTTTGCTGATTCAGTCATCCCTCTGTTATTCTACCACACATTTTCGACAGGCATTAAATAACCACTAATTAAATAAATGCTAAATAATAATTAATGATTATTTTACAAATGATAATAAATTGTTGGTTTTGTTTAATGATAATAAATTATTGTTTAGCTTACTTTATACACAATGATACATAACATATATAGTCTATACGTAAATATAAACATAGACAATCGTGAATAGGGGTAATATTATAAGGGTTGCTTGTTCCAGCGATTACATCGAGACTTTTGCATCATGTGACTCATTGACGAGAGACACTATGGGTGCCCATATATAGTAGTGTGCTCTCGACGTTGGCGACCCTAACATGATTAATTCTGCAGCGAGAGGGCAAACGATATATATATGTGTATAAGCATATATATATATACGTGAAGTGACTTACTTCACGAAGCCTGAGGAGTCTAAATTCATGAGTCATAAAAACGTGTACTTCTCTCGACGAGGCCAAACATTTTTCGTAACGAAGTAAATAATAATAATAGCTGAGATATATTCGAAGTATTCGAAGTACTCGAAGTATTCGAAGTATATAAAAACTAGTTAAATTCGTCCCAATAACCCAAAAAAAAAACGCTTCTATCCAATTTTTTTATATATTTCGTTCCATCGCTCGTATCAATGAAAAAATCGCCCACAAGAATCAGAATTGCCAAAATCAAATTTCTCGTCCCAATCGCCAACTTAGAGACTAGCGGAACGAAAAAAAAAAACACGAAACATGTGTCTACAATTAAACCACCAAAAAATCCCCAAAAGGTTTTCGTATGCATTGCACCCCCAACAGCTCAAAAAACCCTCCATCGAGCCTGTTTTTTTTCATCTTCCACAAACATTAGCACGGACACGTTTCGAGCTGGAAGTTTCGTTTTTACGACGCCCGAAGTGGAAAAAGTAAGTATCGAAAAAAAAAGATCGTTAACGTGGGCAAAAAGAACACCCCTCTGGAAACTTTGTCGCCATACTTTTCGTACACCATGCAGAGAAGCAAACCGCACCAGACGTGAAACTCTGTTGTGAGGGGTTGCACTGATACACTACCCCTATATACATGCACAATATATCCATGGCTTAAAAGTACGTCGTGCTACCCGCAATGCTGAACGGTCGCATCTTGTCAGGGGATTTAAAAAAAAAAACTACGGGTGGATAAAAAAAGACGAAAAATATTTTTTTTACAAACACAAACGAAGTCGTTTCGATTTGTCTCAAGTTTTCCACTCTCCATAAACGCTAATAATTCTCCATACTTCTATTTATTTTTTTTTATTATTATTTATTTATAACTAAAATTTAAAATAGTTTAGACAATTTTTTTTTGTTCTTCAATAAACTACCCCTTACGACTCGTGGGCAGAAAAAACGTCTTGCCAAGTCGACCTCCTCTCCTCCTACTTGGACTATACACTACTGCACGAAGCCCTTATCTACTTGCATCCCCTGCACCATCCCTCTGATCTACGAGTAACCAACTTGGCTCGTGTGTAATATACGAAAAGGGATGGAGGACCAACTCTGTTTAACTACAACCAACATGCAGATACACATTAACATCCCCTAAAAAAATCCGAACAGGAGTGCATGCGGATGAGGGGGGATGAAAAAGAAAAATAATTTACAAGAAGCATGTTGAACGAGGGCAGGGCCAAAAAACCTTTGGAGCTCTCGTGACAATGGGACAGAGGGTGAAAAAAATATTGATACATGGAGTGACGAAACATGGTCAAACCATGACAAGGGGTGGTGGTCGAAGCTTCGAAACGAGGAAAAATATCTTTTGAGCCAAGGGGGATGATTTCGTAGGATGGCTTGTTGGTATGACCCCGAGAAAGGGAATCGATCCAGCACGTTTTAATTTTCAACCCCCCCTGGGATCGGGGAACAAATATCGTAAGCAAATTTCCAAAAAGTACTCTCATTGTTTTTTTTTTTAGTGGAAAAAAACGTCGGAAAGACCTCAGCGTTTGACAGGTCTTTTCATTTCTCGTGTGTAACATCGATATCGGGTACATAAATTTATCTATACATATATAAGAGTATATATATATCGGGTCTAGTACGTCATGGTATTTCACATTATTGTTATTCCAATTTACCTTTTAGCAGTTATATCTCTTAGTTGACACCTCTCTCTTTCTCTCTTTCTCTCTTTCTTTCTTGCTCTCTCTCTCTCTCTTTTTCACCCTTATCTCAATACCACTCACAGTCACTCACACGCGAACGCGCGCGCACACTTGTCACTCTGGCGAGGCACGAAGCACTGAAATTAAATGTCTGCGAGGCGACTCTGCGATTTAGGAAAAAACGTAGATGGTGGTGGTGGTGGTGGTGGTGATGATGATGACGATAGTGGTGGTGGTGGTGGTGGTGGATTTTCTGGTACTGCTTTCTCTCTGCTAGTGATACGAGAAGCCCATACACGACTGTGTTTAGTGGGGTGGCCGGTCAACGATGAAACAGATGGCGCTACCGTACACGAGCCACCTACCCCTCCCACGGTACTCTCGAAACGCACCCCAATGTGAAAAAACCACCCCTGTCTTATGTATCGAGAAACATGCGAGCTATATATATATATATATATGTATGTACTGTTTTATGTATAAGCTATGTGCATTTGTATATAGAGAACACCCGACCGAATGGAATTCCACCCCAATCGGTTGCTCGCTGGGTGTCGTCACCATCGAATACCAATTTACCCGAGCCAAAAAACTCACCCCTCGTTAAGATTATATGGAATTGCCAATAGTCTTGGGTTTATCTCGAGATCTTGGTGATTTTTTTTTCCCTTCTTGGGGAATTCGGGTTTGTCTTTGACGTCTGGTGTTGAAATTAGCGGACTGGTAAGAGAGGTGGCTCATTTTTTCTTACGGAGAATTTACATGTCACGATTGGGCGGCTCGGAACCTCTCCGAAGATGGCTGGAGATCAGTTCTGCTTGAAACTTATTTAATGATATTTTATTCGCCGTATCACGAGGATGTAGAAATTAGTAACCGTGAGTAATTATCTCCGTAATGACCTTGTATCATGGGTCAAGGGTACAGCAAGAAGATTTATGTGATTTATTATAACGGCGATCCCAGAGAAATATTGTGCGAAATCGGCAAAAATTGAAGGGTCATGGTTCTTGGCTTTAGTTTTATACCCGAGCATGTCAAAAAATATTATAAAAAATAAATAATTTTAACCTTTGACGTCACTTCTCGTCGCGATGACGTCACGTCTGCTTTAATTTGACGTCACTTCGACCGCGATGACGTCATTTCCAGTTAAATTTGACGTCACTTCCGGTCGCTTTGACGTCACTTCCGGTTGTTCTGACGTCACGTCCAGTCGCTTTGACGTCACTTCCGGTTGATTTGATGTCACTTTCGGTCACTCTAACGTCACTTCCGGTTGATTTGACGTCACTTCCGGTCCCTTTGACGTCACTTCCGGTTACTTTGACGTCACTTCCGGTCACTTTGACGTCACTTCCGGTCGCTTTGTCGTCATTTCCGGTTGGGTTACACGGCACTTCCGGTTGGGTTAGACGTCACTTCCGGTTGGGTTAGACGTCACTTCCGGTCGCTTTGACGTCACTTCCGGTTAGGTTCGACGTCACTTCCGGTCGCTTTGACGTTACTTCCGGTCGGGTTACACGTCACTTTCGGTCACTCTAACGTCACTTCCGGTTGATTTGACGTCACTTCCGGTCGCTTTGACGTCACTTCCGGTCACTTTGACGTCACTTCCGGTCACTTTGACGTCACTTCCGGTCACTTTGACGTCACTTCCGGTTGGGTTTGACGTCACTTCCGGTCACTTTGACGTCACTTCCGGTTGGGTTTGACGTCACTTCCGGTCACTTTGACATCACTTCCGGTTGGGTTAGACTTCACTTCCGGTCACTTTGACGTCACTTCCGGTTGGGTTAGACGTCACTTCCGGTCGTTTTGACGTCACTTCCGGTTAGGTTAGATGTCTAACCCAACCGGAAGTTGGGTCAGACGTCACTTCCGGTTGGGTTAGATGTCTAACCCAACCGAATGTTGGGTTAGACGTCACTTCCGGTTGGGTTAGACGTCACTTCCGGTTAGATGTCTGAACCAACCGGAAGTTGGGTTAGACGTCACTTCCGGTTGGGTTAGACGTCTAACCAAACCGGAAGTTGGGTTAGACGTCACTTCCGGTTGGATTAGATGTCTAACCCAACCGGAAGTTGGGTTAGACGTCACTTCCGGTTGGGTTAGACGTCACTTCCGGTTGGGTTAGATGTCTAAGCTAACCAGAAGTTGGGTTAGACGTCACTTCCGGTTGGGTTAGACGTCTAACCCAACCGGAAGTTGGGTTAGACGTCACTTCTGGTTGGGTTAGACGTCTAACCCAACCGGAAGTTGGGTTAGACGTCACTTCCGGTTGGGTTAGACGTCTAACCAAACCGGAAGTTGGGTTAGACGTCACTTCCGGTTGGGTTAGACGTCTAACCAAACCGGAAGTTGGGTTAGATGTCACTTCCGGTTGGGTTAGACGTCTAACCAAACCGGAAGTTGGGTTAGACGTCACTTCCGGTTGGGTTAGACGTCTAACCAAACCGGAAGTTGGGTTAGACGTCACTTCCGGTTGGGTTAGACGTCTAACCAAACCGGAAGTTGGGTTAGACGTCACTTCCGGTTGGGTTAGACGTCACTTCCGGTTGGGTTAGACGTCACTTCCGGTTGGGTTAGATGTCTAAGCTAACCGGAAGTTGGGTTAGACGTCTAACCCAACCGGAAGTTGGGTTAGACGTCACTTCCGGTTGGGTTAGACGTCTAACCAAACCGGAAGTTGGGTTAGACGTCACTTCCGGTTGGGTTAGACGTCACTTCCGGTTGGGTTAGATGTCTAAGCTAACCGGAAGTTGGGTTAGACGTCTAACCCAACCGGAAGTTGGGTTAGACGTCACTTCCGGTTGGGTTAGACGTCTAACCAAACCGGAAGTTGGGTTGGACGTCACTTCCGGTTGGGTTAGACGTCACTTCCGGTTGGGTTAGATGTCCAAGCTAACCGGAAGTTGGGTTGGACGTCACTTCCGGTTGGGTTAGACGTCTAACCAAACCGGAAGTTGGGTTAGACGTGACTTCCGGTTGGGTTAGACGTCTAACCAAACCGGAAGTTGGGTTAGATGTCACTTCCGGTTGGGTTAAATGTCTAACCCAACCGGAAGTTGGGTTAGACGTCACTTCCGGTTGGGTTAGACGTCTAACCAAACCGGAAGTTGGGTTAGATGTCACTTCCGGTTGGGTTAAATGTCTAACCCAACCGGAAGTTGGGTTAGACGTCACTTCCGGTTGGGTTAGACGTCTAACCAAACCGGAAGTTGGGTTAGACGTCACTTCCGGTTGGGTTAGACGTCACTTCCGGTTGGGTTAGACGTCTAACCCAACCGGAAGTTGGGTTAGACGTCACTTCCGGTTGGGTTAGACGTCTAACCCAACCGGAAGTTGGGTTAGACGTCACTTCCGGTTGGGTTAGACGTCTAACCAAACCGGAAGTTGGGTTAGACGTCACTTCCGGTTGGGTTAGACGTCTAACCAAACCGGAAGTTGGGTTAGATGTCACTTCCGGTTGGGTTAGACGTCTAACCAAACCGGAAGTTGGGTTAGACGTCACTTCCGGTTGGGTTAGACGTCTAACCAAACCGGAAGTTGGGTTAGACGTCACTTCCGGTTGGGTTAGACGTCACTTCCGGTTGGGTTAGACGTCACTTCCGGTTGGGTTAGATGTCTAAGCTAACCGGAAGTTGGGTTGGACGTCACTTCCGGTTGGGTTAGACGTCTAACCAAACCGGAAGTTGGGTTAGACGTGACTTCCGGTTGGGTTAGACGTCTAACCAAACCGGAAGTTGGGTTAGATGTCACTTCCGGTTGGGTTAAATGTCTAACCCAACCGGAAGTTGGGTTAGACGTCACTTCCGGTTGGGTTAGACGTCTAACCAAACCGGAAGTTGGGTTAGACGTCACTTCCGGTTGGGTTAGACGTCACTTCCGGTTGGGTTAGATGTCTAAGCTAACCGGAAGTTGGGTTAGACGTCACTTCCGGTTGGGTTAGACGTCTAACCCAACCGGAAGTTGGGTTAGACGTCACTTCCGGTTGGGTTAGACGTCTAACCAAACCGGAAGTTGGGTTAGACGTCACTTCCGGTTGGGTTAGAGGTCTAACCAAACCGAAAGTTGGGTTAGACGTCACTTCCGGTTGGGTTAGACGTCTAACCAAGCCGGAAGTTGGGTTAGACGTCACTTCCGGTTGGATTAGATGTCTAACCCAACCGGAAGTTGGGTTGGACGTCACTTCCGGTTGGGTTAGACGGCACTTCCGGTTGGGTTAAATGTCCAATCTAACCGGAAGTTGGGTTAGACGTCTAATCTAACCGGAAGTTGGGTTAGACGTCACTTCCGGTTGGGTTAGACGTCTAACCAAACCGGAAGTGACGTCAAATGAACCAGAAGTCACATCAAAGCGATCGGAAGTGACGTCGCGGGTGATCAAATTTAACCGGAATTGACGTCTCGTGACTGCTAGTGACGTCATCGCAACCGGATTTAGTCGCAATTTAGTATCTTCGCGAACTCGCCAGCAAATGGCGCCACCGTCGTAGCGGAAAACTCAAATCTTTGCCTTGAAAATTTGCAACTTCTCGAACTCGCCGGCTGATGGCGCCACCGTCGTATCGGGAAAATTCAATTTTTTGCCTTGAAATTTTGCAGCTTTACGAATTCGCCGACAGATGGCGCCACCGTCGTGTCGGGAAAATTGAAATTTTTGCCTTCAAATTTTGCAGCTTCGCGAATTCGCCGACAGATGGCGCCACCGTCGTTGCGGAAAATTTCACATTCTTGCCTTCGAATTTTGCAGCTTCGCGAACGCGCCAGCAGACGGCGCTACCGTCGTGGCGGAAAAATTCACATTTTTGCCTTCATATTTTACAGCTTCGTAAACTCGCCGGCAGATGGCGCCACCTCGTGGAGGAAAAATACAAATTTTTGCCTTCATATTTTGCAGCTTCTCGAGATCGCCGGCAGATGACGCCACCAACGTGACAGGAAGCAAGAAGTAACGACAAATCGACCGGAAGTGACGTCAAATCAACAGGAAGTGACGTCAAAGCGACCGGAAGTGATGTGAAATCATCCGGACGTGACGTCGAAGCGACCGAAGTGGCGTCAAATCAACCGGAAGTGGCATCAGAGCGACCGGAAGCGACGTCAAATCAACCGGAAGTGGCATCAGACCGATCGAAAGTGACGTCAGAGCGACCGGAAGTGACGTCAAATCAACCGGATCAAATTAACCTGAAGTGGCGTCAAATCAACCGGAAGTGACATCAGAGCGACCGGAAGTCACGTCAAATCAACCAGAAGTGGTGTCAAATCAACTGGAAGTGGCGTCAGAGCAATCGGAAGTGATGTCAAATCAACCGGAAGTGGCGTCAAATCAACTGGAAGTGGCGTCAAATCAACCGGAAGTGGCGTCAGAGCGACCGGAAGTGATGTGAAATCATCCGGACGTGACGTCGAAGCGACCGAAGTGGCGTCAAATCAACCGGAAGTGGCATCAGAGCGACCGGAAGCGACGTCAAATCAACCGGAAGTGGCATCAGACCGATCGAAAGTGACGTCAGAGCGACCGGAAGTGACGTCAAATCAACCGGATCAAATTAACCTGAAGTGGCGTCAAATCAACCGGAAGTCACGTCAAATCAACCAGAAGTGGTGTCAAATCAACTGGAAGTGGCGTCAGAGCAATCGGAAGTGATGTCAAATCAACCGGAAGTGGCGTCAAATCAACCGGAAGTGGCGTCAGAGCGACCGGAAGTGATGTCAAATCAACCGGAAGTGACGTCAGTGACCGGACGTGGCGTCAAATTAACCGGAAGTGACGTTAGAGCGACCGGAAGTGACGTAAAATCAACCGGAAGTGGCGCCAGAGCGATTGGAAGTGGTGTCAAATCAACCGGAAGTGTCAAATCAACCGGAAGTGGCGTCAAATCAACCGGTAGTGGCGTCGGAGCGACTGAAAGTGATGTCAAATCAACAGGAAGTGACGTCAGAATGACCAGACGTGGCGTCAAATCAACCGGAAGTGACGTCGGAGCGACCGGAAGTGACGTCAAATCAACCGGAAGTCACGTCATATCAACCGGAAGTGGCGTCAGAGCGACCGGAAGTGACGTCAGAGCAACCGAAAGTGACGTCGAATCAACCGGAAGTGACGTCATTGCGACTGGAAGTGACGTCAAATTTAACTGGAAGTGGTCGATAATCGATGCCGATAAGAGAGCTCTCGCGGCACTCTGCACAATCGCCGGGTACAATATGTAATTGTTTTATCTCGTGCAATAAATTATTCTCATCTACACATTCTAATTAGTTCATCAATCATTCGCAAATAGGTATTATCTAATGGAGACGGGATAAAATAAAATTAGCTGAGAAAGTAGGACAAATGTCTAGCGGTTAATTTTAGATTATATAAATAACAGATCTAAGCCTGCACCTATCCGTTGTTTCGTATGTTTTCCGTTATCGGAAGCCGATTATGAAGTATCATACGTTTTAATTGCACAATTCTTAACTTCACCAATCAATTCTGGATTGATTAAGCTGTTATGAAAGTAGATTCGATAAACCCAAAAATACTGCGGCTAACTTCAGACCACACATTAACGTAGACTTGTTCTCTAGCCGATCGGAAATGGATTTTCCGGTCTGACGCAAAAACTAAAGACTCCCCAACCATTTAATTGGGTGATTCGTTACCCCCTAACGATTTCGCGTCGATTAAGACCTCATACAATCGAATCGGTTAAAAATCCAATTTCGTCAGGCTAACTTTACCCTCAAAATTTGATTTCTCGATTTAAAAAGATCGGTTGACTCCCCTACGTTTTAATTAGACTCCCAATCACTCCCCAACGATTCCCTAACGAGTAGAAAAAGAAAAAAGGGAAATAGTTAAAGTTTCAGGCCAACTTTATATAGGATGCATCGCTTCGTACGCGCAACTTCCACTCTTACTGTCCGGGCTGCGCCTCGGTTGCTCAGTTCTGCTTCGACTCCAGTCCGAATCACTTGAGAATTATAAAAAAGTACATAAAAAAGCACAAACAATAATAGTTTCATATAGGAATAATAAAGAAAACTTTTTTTTTTCAAACAGGCTCACAGATGTTTATTTTAGTAGTGGGTCGTCAAACTCACGATACGGAACAGGGCACGCTAGGGGATACACAGGAAAACCGTAATTTTTTAAATCTTATTCCTCCGTCTCATAGAAACATTTACACAAGTATAAACTTATAATTATACTAAATCATATCTCAAAACTTAGCGAATAATCAGTAATTCGGCACCTTACGAGCATCCGGTTTTATACTGACAATGAATGAGCTTATATCGTACGAAAAAGAGAGAGAGAGAGAGAGAGAGAGAAAGAGGGAGGGAGAGGGAGAATAAAAGATAACTCTGGCTGTTCTATTAAATGATGATGAAGAGAAGACGATTATTTGTATCATTGAACATGTCAGAGCAATTACCAACGATTAATGAAAAAACAAAATTAATTCTAATTAGCCCGCGTGATATGATCCCAATCGTTAAAAAAATAATTATCGATTACCTAAAAATTACATTATCAATTAGCATATATCTGAATATTCTTAGACTAGTATCACAATGCCTTGAGACAGGTCAAGACTTCGAGTAATCGTGGACAAACATTTTTTTTTTTGCACAAAAACTACGGTACTTAAATCATGTGCTTGTTGCAAACGATCTGCTCGGTTGAATTATGAGACTATACAATATATATATATATACACGTACGTGATGATATATATACGTCGGTACATATATATATACAATCATTCAACGCCCATTGAAATCAATTGACGAATAACACTGCCAATTATTTATCAAATTTCGTAACGAACGATATTGAATTTGTTTTAAATTTTTATCTGTTTTCGAATGGTACAACAATTTTCTCAAATGCAAAGATCATGAAATAATTTATGAACAAGCTAAACGAATCGACAACAAACTCAAGATACTTTATACACATTGTCTTTTTGTCCTTTTTTTTTTTTAATTTTTACGTCAGTCAATGATCAAATGATCAACTTGAAAATTACAAACCGACTTTCTCGAGACTAACGAAATTTTACCATCTATAAATATAAGTAATCGGGCAAAAATCATGAGTGTTGCCGATCATGAGATTGGGATTTAAATTTTAAGTCGTAAGTTCGATGCTGATTTTAAACTTAAAGCCTAATTTGAGTTCAAAGTCAAGCAAAAACATGTTAAGACTTAAGAACTTAATATTGAACTTCGAGTAAAATTTACGACTGAAAAAAGCAAGCCTGAGGCAATGAAAATATGAGATATCGTCGACAACATTGATTCGCAAAATCGACAATACCGACGAGGATTCATCAATTTCGTACAGTCATGAATTTGGATTTAAGAACGAGAAAATCGTCACGTGACATATCAAATTTTCGCTAGACGTTTAAGAAAAAATAAACGAAGAATTATTATTATTATTTCAAATCGAGCTTCCCATCTCAATGAATCTTATTTAGAATAACAGGTGGATCTACGAATATTATACAAGTCTTTGATAATCTTAAGAGGCTTTCTTCGACGCAAAGGCTGCAATTTCTTCATCGTAAATTGAATGAAAAAACGAGAACTTCTCTTGTTCGACAAATTGTCATATCGCGGGTTGCAGAAAAAAAAATGCAATTATCGGGCAAATCCGAAATTATTCTAAATACGCGAGCAGCTGTTGCGAATATCCGCTAAACAATCGAATTTCAATAACTACCAACTAATACACTCTCAAGCACAATCCCGAAGTACTTGTATTCTTTGTATTTTTTTTTTGTTTTTTATAGAAACTTCCTCCGATACTGGCAGTATATTTTTGTTTTGTTTTCGTTACCTACGACGATAACAGCAATGTGAGAAAAAACCCGTAATTTTACATATTCTCGAAATATTCTGGCAACAGAACGATATCGACACACATACAATTTTTCGTTAGCTCTCTAACAGCGAAATTGACACATCGAAAACTCGTTAGAGGACCAAAATTGCTATTTTTGTTCCGCGACCATCCAGGTAAGAGATTATTCATTGTTCATCAAATGGCATATTAATCGACCTGAGATATTGAAATATCGAATCAAATATCTAACTTTTATTTAACAATTCGCTTCACTTTTATCTCTCAAATTATGAAGCTCAAATTATGACTCTTAAAAAAAAAAAAGGTTTGAAATTTGCCAATGTCATAATATTATCGATAATACAAATATTAGCGTATACACACAATGTCGCATGGTTTTTCCATTGTTATGATCAATTAGGCGAGTTATCTTCATACGTAAAGGCATAAAACTCGCAACATTTTGCCCGTGAACGTTTAGAAATGTGTGATATTTACAGAAAAAATGTCTAGTGGCAAAAGTTCATAAGTTTATTAACTAGTCCACGGAAATTTGCAGTGGACAATTATTAAATGGCATATGAATCGGCCCAAGATATTTAGAATATCGAATCAAATATCTCATTTTTGGCTCTCAATCCGTTTCACTTTTTTTCTCGAATTCGCCAAAATATATTAAAAAATAAAATAAAAAAAAAACCGCATTGAAATTTGCCAATGTCATAATATTATCGATAACACAATTATTCGCTTATACACATAATGGGAAATGTTATATGATCAATCAGGTGAGGTTTGCTCCGCGATAAGAGTAAAAAAAAATCCAACAATTTCAGCCCTGAACGTTTTGAAATGTGTAATATTTACAAAAAAAAAAAAACAAAAAAAATCTAGCGGCAATTGAAAAGTCCGTTAGGGCGATTCGAGGAGATAAGCTCGAGCTTTTGGGGTCATTTTTCTTACACGTCCACGGCTACTTATACTTATAGCTTGTTCGGGCACACTCTCGTCGCTATCCTCGGCGTAATATCGTCTTTTAACACTACGCCGATTTCTCACAGGTGTTGCGCCGCTACTATCATCACTGCTGACATTATAACGTACTCTCTTGCCAGCTCGTCGTGCATTATCAAGCTCATTATCGGAATTTCTTGCTGAGCGAATTTTTCTTTGGATCCTCGTTAATTCGGTATTATCGTCGGAATCATTGCTATCACTATTTGGCGGATCAACTTCACCCTCCTCACGATCGCTATGAGCATCATCATCATCATCATCATTATCATCGTCCTCGTGCTCGCTGCGATCATCCTCGCGTTCGCTCTCGGAATCATCACTTGGATCACGGTCGCCTGTATTATTAGTTTGTGGCACCCTCTGGTGAACTACAGCAGATTTTTTCGATCTCGTAGAATTTCTTGTCACAATTTCCTGTTCCTCCTCCTCGTCTTCCTCGCTCTCCTCGTCGGTATTTTCAACATCGTCGTTTCGTCGTTTCTCATCCTCATCCTCGTCCTCATCATCCTCGTCGTCTTCTTGAACGATCAATCGTCTCGGTGGTTGAGCCTTTTGACGATTATTCTTGCTATTTTTTGCACGATTTTTACGCGTCTGTTTTCCACGAGTACCGGGCTTGTAACTGTCGCCCGAGTCACTATCGTCAATTCCGCTACTAACGGGCTTTCGTGTTCTTGTTACGCGTCTCGTATTGTCATAACTACTGTCACTGTCCATCGATACGTCCGAATCAGTTGCCTCGCTATCACTGTTTGCCAATTTTTTCATTGGCACAGTGCGGGAATTTCGCAACTGTCGAGATGAATTATTCGCTGATGTTTTACCGTGGCCGTTCGTCATACGCGACGTCGAGGGTCCTGTGTAAAGGAATAAGACATGATAAACAAAGTTTAGAATATATATTTAATGAGTGAAAAAATTTTTTGGTGACCCTTTAAGTCATTTTTGCCACTCAAACCATACTAAGGGAAACTTGCTAATTTGTTTCTTTAGCCAAGTTTTTTATCGTGGCTAAAATGGCATGGGAAGCCCCCAAAATAAATTCAACACAATCACGATTTTATTTCTTACCCGGAGTATCCAAGTTTGGTGGCCTTCTTCGCTGTCTTGTCGATTCGTCTTCATCCTCATCCGGTTCTTCGGCATCCTCGTCATTCTCGACATTAACATTTTCATCATCCTCATCGGAAGTATCGGCGCTTTTAGCCCTCGACGGTCCTTAAAACACGTAAAGTTTTAAAAATTAAATACGTTCGTGTACCTCACAAACGTATATCGAATGTAAAATTAAGAAGACGTGAAACCGACTAAACTCCTATCAAAGCCGCATCAATTCTCTATTTTCTCATAGACGTTTGGATATTTCGTGAAAAAAAAAAAAAAAAAAAAAAAAAAAAAAAAAAAAAAAAAAAAAAAAAAAAAAAAACAAATTCAATTTTTGTGTGGAAAAAACTGCATGAAAACCTTTTTTGCCTTCAAAATAATAAACTTTAACGCCTTAACGTAATGTACGAAACGTTTTAATTCATTCCCGCTACTTCATGGCTGACTATGGCATTATCGCTCACGGACTTATCACGGCTCCATCAATATTACACACCACCTTAATTGTGCAATAACTCAGTCATTAACAGAAAAAAAACAACTGCGATATTCAATTTTTTTCGGAGATCGTTAATCGTTCAGACAAAACAGAACGAGGAACTTGCTTGAATGATTCTGCATTTCGTTGTTCTCATTTTTTTGAGTATCTTGAGATTGTCGATCTTTCGTACTTATAAGTATCTCCGTCGAAATTGCACATTGTCTTAAGAGAATCGCGAAACTCACCAGCTCCATTAGTTAATCGCGTTTTAGCTCTCTTTCCCGGACTATTCGCTTTAGCTTTAGCTTTAGCATTTTCAGAGCGTCTTCTTGCTGATTTCCAAGTCGATATTATCCTCTTCATGTGCTCCTCGAACATTGCTGACATTCTAATCGTCATTAAGTATATCTGCTGAGTAAAAACAAACAAAACAAAGAATGAAAAATAAGGAAATTGGTAGACGTCAAACTCTTGAGATATTCCTTTCGTGTGCTCATAGTCTTCAGAAATCATTGACCTTCTTTTTTAATATATTTCTCTTTGAATATTCTTTGTCATGGTCGCGAAATCATTGACCCCGTTAACGAGTAGTACAAATAAAAATTAAATAATGAAAATGCCTATATTAATATGGAATTTTGTTACCGACCCTCGATCGTTTGTTCGTATTGTAATTTCTGCTATTTGTGAATATCAGTCTCATGTCTTTGGCAAATTCCAGGGGAGTCTCGTAATTTCCACCCAGCAAGTCTTCTTTCACGGTTCTCAGATCCATCGGTGTGTCGACAATTTGATGATAATCCGGATGTTCCAATCGATCAACCGGTTCTCTGAAATAAAACGTTACAATTTAATCCATGACATTTCGATAAAATTGCAAAAATTTAAAAAGATGGAAATTATTTTTTCTTATTTTTTTTTTTCGTTTCTTCCACATACCTGAACGGTGTTGAATCTTCGCATTGCCACAAACTCTCCAACAATTGTCGACATGCGACTTTCCAGTCTTGTGAAATCTCGCGTGAGCGTAAATTACGATTCGATGGTTGTCTCTGACGACTTGTAGAGGGTCTTACTCGCTGATCGTCGATCTCGTTTTCCGAATCTGACGAGTGATACGTGTCGACCAATTGATGATATACGGCCGGTATATCTATCTCGGTATTTTCTCTGTAGAGCAAAAAAAAAATCGTCGAATAAGCAAAACAAAAATACCTCGAGACAAATTTAAAAAAAAAATCCACGTTTCAGGCATAATTTTTGTTTTTTGCTTAATCCAATCTTACTTGATAATTCTGAGGCACAAATCGGTAATGATTCTCGCACGTTTGACTATCTGACTGTGTGGCTCGTTGAATTGTTCGGCGTTCGTGGCGAGATATCTGACGTCAAATTGTGCCGAGGTAATTCTTCGATAAAAATGATTTTCCAATCGTGCCTTGATGGTCGACAAATCGATTGGATACTCGACAATAAAAGCATAAATTGGATAGAGATTGAGATCGACCGGTGCTGTGAAAGGCTCAGCTATCGCGAAACTCATCACTTGATCAAGACCCCGTGATATTCTTCGACAGGCCGCCTCACGATCTCCCATTGGCCATTCTTCCGGTTGTGGCTGGTACAGAGTTGCTTGAATTTCCTCTGGCAAAATGGGAACGGCACCACCGATTACTGAGGGAAGCCCTGTTGGACCCATCAAGGTTTTTTTTTTCGTTTATGACTCAATTTTTTGTCTATGACATTTCCATTTCCATTTTTTTTTTTTTTTGATAGAATTAATTTGCATTTTTTTTTACTTGATAATCCTTCAATTTATTAATAGAAAATCGAACGAGAGTTTTGTTATTGAAATTAAATGAATTGAGTTTTTTTAAGGATCCACATACGTAAAATCAGGAATTCAAAGGGAAAAATTCCAACTTTTCCGATGCAGTAATTAGAAAGTTGAAGAAAAAAAAAAAAACGTATACGTACTTTCATTGTCAATCGGTTCGAGATCCCAGGGGCTCATTTTTTCAAACTCTCCATTGTCCCATCTGACGATGAAACACATGAAGAACGATTCGGGAAATTCTTCGTCGAGAGGCTCGATAGATTGTATTTGTCCCATCCACCAGCCATCGTCGATCATACAGCGAAAACGATCGCCCTCCGACCAGCTACGAGCCAAGGCCGTATCGAAGGTCTGTCGAAGCACTAAGAAATCCAATACATCGGGTATGTCGTGATATTTGATGGTAAAGTTTTCACCGGTTAGACGACCATCCTCGTCCATAAGAGCCAATTTGAGGCAGCAAAGTCGAGGTGGACGAATCTCATACTTTATGCCAACAACTTTGACGAATTCTTGTGCCTTTTGAGGAAAAATAGAATATCAATTGCAAAGAGCCGGGAAAAAAAAATGGTGAAAAATTATTGCTGATTGGTTCTGAGTCTTCTCACCCTTATGTTAACTTTTGACCAAGGCTCGCATCGTACACCAAGTTCGTAAATTTTTTTCTTCTTAATAGCTTCGATGTAGAATTGATGACCTTGCCGAAAGTAAACGACCTCGTCGCCCATTTGAGGATAATAAGGCGTTTTGTGAGGTATCACCTCGGTAAGCCACTCAG
This sequence comes from Dyspetes luteomarginatus, assembly GCA_963669185.1. NCBI lineage: Eukaryota > Metazoa > Arthropoda > Insecta > Hymenoptera > Ichneumonidae > Dyspetes > Dyspetes luteomarginatus. The sequence goes on from OY769911.1 coordinate 1,497,070, forward strand.
ATGGACGGAAAAGTTCGGGAACTTCCGTCACCTCGGCCGGTGCGACTGGCAACTGAAATAATCGCAATTACGAGACACGATTTATTAATTACGAGATACAATTTATAGAGTCGAAGGAAAAATAAGATCGACTTTTTTTTTATTACCTTTTTTTTCCGACGTTCGTTTCTCTTTCGATCTGTGTCACTTGGAGGTGCTGGAGGCACTTTATTGACGGGTTTTCGTTTGCTACGTTTTGGAGGCTCCAGATTGAGACCGTGATCGGCTATCCAGTCGGAATACTCGCTGCTCGATTCTGACGTTGTGCTATCTGAGCTCATCTCCTCGGCTGTCGAGTCGTTACCATTGCTGCTAGCTGAACTTCCAGTTCCGACTATGTCGATATTCTAATATTCATAATAAAGTCGTTAGCGAACAAATTTTGCAAATTAAACTCATTGCAGAATCACCGCTGTACTTTTTTTTTGTTTAAATATTTCACGAGTCAATCAAAACGATAATTTTTTAAAAATTAATTTTGTGCGAGTTTTGAAGAAGCACCGATTGAATCGGATTGCTGGAGAATGAACAATAATCTATGAAACTGGCTAATTTTTTTTCTCTACATCCAATGATAAGCCAAAGTAGAACTCACTTTACGGATTCCATTTTTGAAAAAATTGTGCTCAAATATGAATTCTTGAATAGCGAGAGAAAAGTGAGCCTAGTATTAATAAATCAATCGTTATTAATATTTTTTTAGTATCAACGACATGGTTTCCCTGTGTATTCTACCTTCGTTTCTATACGAGAGTTAAAATGCAATTTTTAATTTAAAAAAAAAAAATTGCGCGTAAACATTTCATTTGAAAATTAAAGTTTTCAGCAGACAAACTAATCGAAAAATTGATAAATAAAGCAAAAATAAAAAATAAGATCTTACGTCGATATCATCTTCTCGTTCCTCGTCTCTGGCAGCTCGTGTTCTGTACCCATGTCTAATTCCACGATTGCGTTTTCTATTGGCCAAACGATTGCCAGCATTTCCTTGTGTCGCGAGTGCCGTCGCTGCTGGCTGCGGTCGTCGTTTCATCTCCCGTCTCCAATTGTCCAATTCCATATCGGCCATTGCGCTTCTACAAAACCCCCGAAAGAAAAAAATCAAAACGATTTTCTCACATATATTATTATAAATATATATATATATATATATATCGACAATAAATTGATCGGAAATTAATAATTTTTTTTGACCAAGTACTGACAGCAATTTTGATTGTGTTTCGTGGATTGCGGGTTTTAGCGGTTTGGCAAGAATCGGCTTGTTCCAGGGTGTCGTATTGTCTCTCTGCCAATTTCCGCTACTCTGCCGAATTCCTTCAACGTCGCCGGCTCGTCGCAAGCCCGGTCTGTTGCCACGTGGACTCGCAATTTGACGGACTTGATGCTCACCGCCATTCTCATCGCGTTCATCAATTTCACCGTCGGCGCCGTGAATATTTTGTCGCTGAGCCAGAGCCTCGATGAGCCTGTCGATGTTCGAACGAGGCTCGTGAACCGGTAGGCCTTCTATCACCTCTTGCATTCCTGAAATATTTTTTTTTTTTGCGAAAGAATTTTCCCTTCATTATAAAAATATTGATGGGAATTTGAGTATTGCGAAACTTTTTGAAAAATTTCAGTAAACGCTCTAGCTTATAAAACTTTTGGTCTATTTTACTGGAACTCGATACATATGAAAGGATCAACATTTAACTCTTTTCGTACCATGTGAAAAACTGCACCCGATCCATACAAATATGGGTCTTTCGAGTTTGACGACGTTTTCCCCTATTTAAAGGGGTTCTAAAAATGCCTAAAAATTTGTGAATATACTTTGAACTTTGTAGAATAAATGCCTTTACTTCATTTTGTAAAAAAAATGATGTTTAGTATCATTTAATTATCGAAGAATAATCAATACTTGGGGAGATACATTGAATCGACCGGACACGAAAGACCCCTGTTTGTACGGAGAGGGTTAACCACATTTAGTATTGAATTCAGTGAGGATCTTTCTAAACGAGGAAATAATGAAAAAAAAAAGCAATGTGTAAATTTGTAATATACAGGATTTTTTTCATAGTTTATTCAGATTGAAACTCACCACCTGCACCAACCGCAATGTTTGGTACTAACTGTTCACCACGGCAATTCTCACGACCTGGTACCAAACGTTGCAACGTCGGGGTGTAAGGATTGCCATCAACGTCGACGAGAAACGGCGGTGGCATGAGATGCGGTGCCGTTTGCGTTTGTTCATCAAGAACATAATTATTAGCATCGCGGATCAACGGCCGATAGTCCGTGTGGAAGAATAATTCTTTTGGAACCTAAAAATTAATATCGTTTTTGTGTATTTGAGTGAAAAAATAAAATAAAAACGCTATCGAACATTTCCCGTTATATTTTGGGATTCAAGAATCACTTTTAGATGAAATTGTGAGCATTTAAAAGCAATGATGAAATTCACGCGTTGTTCCACAATCTAAGGAGTATATTTTCTGAATTTCGGAATAATCCGTGTCATGCTTTTCAAAAAATTGAAAATCAATTTTTTATTCTATTTTTGCAAAACGTGTGTGATGCCTGCATAATACTTCTTTGCGTATTTAAAGTCGAATGTTTACTCGAAACTGTAACTTTTTTGCATTTAAAGTTTCCTGTTTGTATGTTCAATATTATGAAGTTGTACTCGATCGAGGCCAAGATCAAGTTATGATTGATCTGAATATTTGAATACAAATATGGAACAGAATATGGTTTGAAAATTTACACAATTTTAAGAAATCGCGCCGACATTTCACGAAGTTTAGATAAAAATTTGTTGAGTTCGTGGTTGATTTATCATGGAATATTTCATATTATTTAATTCACTCACGATTTTTGATCTCTGGGGAGCAGAACCAAATCCATACATCAACAAGTGACCGTGCGAATCAGTAGCCGCGAGCATAGTTCCATCGGGTGACCATTTGGCATCGAAAACAGCACCGTTACCCTGTCCCTCAATGAAATTTTGAAAACTAGCTATCGGCTCGGTATTTAATACGTCCCATATTATCAATTGTCCATCGTGGCCAGCACTGAGTATAACTCGTGGATCGATAGGATGGGATTCAAGAACGAAAACTTCGTCCTTGTGGCCACGCAATACTTTGGTCAATTCGCCATTTCTAGCATTCCACACTTTCAACGAACTATCACTGACTGCCGTTATTACCCACTCATCACTAACGTCCCAGCTCACCATCGTAACTTTACTTTTTTTACTCGTTTCGTCGTCAGGTTCCGGTTCCCTGTTAAAATTTACAAATAATTATTCATACGAACTGTCAATTAAACAAACAAATAAAGTAAAAGAAAAAAAAATCAAAATCTCATTAATCCCTGAAGCAAAGAGCGTTAATTTACGATTCCAGTTATAATCGACATATTTCATGATGAATTCCTATAAAGATACTTCGATTCTGGACAACATCTTAAGTTACGTAGTTTGCTTCAGGGTCTGTCGAATGGTTGACTATATTTTACTTCCTCATTGAAAAAGCTTTTATTTTATAATTATTTTTTTTTCATGTTTTTCATGCCAGAAGACTTAAAATGTTGTAAATTGTCAAAATGTTTGCGCATAATTTACTCGTTACTCTGCCCCCATTTACAAAGCTTCATCTACGGAGAAGCCTAAATTGAAGAATTAAATTGCTCATAGAGGCTGCTTTGTGAATGTGCAAAAGTAATGAGGAAGCAATTTTTTTCTGTATTAAAGAAAAATATATATAAATGGGAAAAGAGTCGAGTGAAAAATTTCAAGTATTTCTGTACCCCGGAAGTTTCGTTGTCATCAAAAGACGTTTGTGTATCCATTGCTGTTGCTCAAAGTGCCAGACATTTGCGGTACCGTCTTTTGAGCCAGAGATAAATTTTAAGCCACTGTGAGCCCATTGAATGCTGTCGACCGTGTCTGTGTGAGCCTCAACCTCGAGAACACGACGTGGACCCTCATCACCGAGCATAGCGTAAACCCGAACATGATGATCGGCCGAGCCAGCTGCCATAAATGCACCACCTGGACTGAATGATGCACAAATCATCTGGGCTTGTCCAGGTCGCATTTTTTCGTGATATTGGATCGGTTTCGTTCTGAAAATTTTACACAATATATTTTATAAATATTGTAAATCCTCACCATCGATAATATACGTCGAACCATTAAATATCTTGGAAAAAAAAAAAAAAAAACAGAAAGAAAAATGAACTCACTGAAATACAGCACGCTCGTTGCGCTTTTTCGCGTGTGCCCAAAATGCAACCGATCCGTCGGTACTTGTGGTAACGAGATAATTGACACCGTTGCACAAAATTGGACAGAAATTTACGGATGTTATCATACCAGAATGTCCGGAAAGTACAGCAACCTGAAACAAAAAAGAAAGCAATGTAAATAAATTTGGATCATTTTATAAAAAAAAAAACAGAAATTAAATGTATATATATATATATATTTTCACTGAAGATTGAAAATGAATAAAACTAACCGGTGACATAGTTTGAAAGCACCAAACTCTCAATATACGATCTAAACTTCCAGCCGCTAGCAAGGTATTATCGAAATTCACCGTAATATCCATAATTTCAGCGGAAGCACCGCGAAATGTCGCCAATAAACGACCATCGAGGGTGCTCCATACTTTAACGAGTAAATCGTCAGCTCCCGTTATAACGTATTTCCCCGTACGATCGTACAATACGCAATATACGGCCGACAAATGACCGAGTGTGTGACGATATTTTTGCAACTTTGAATAAAATTTCGTTGGTATTACTTGATGACGACACAGAGGTCCGGAATTTTCTCGTCCTTGCAGAGCACGAACTGTAAATATTGAGTAATTAATCGTAGAAAAAATTTAAACTAAAAAATTCATAACCCATGCAGTCTCAATGAAAATTTCAATCTCGATTAGACACTTCGCAATATCGTTAAAAAATAAAAATTTGGTCATTGATTAAAAACGATAATAATGCCGATTTTTTTTTTTTTTTTAAATACATTTACGGTTCTATTTGAATTTTTCAATCTCAAAATTATTTGGAAACTTGTAATTATGAAATTGATAGTTTTTGAATAAATTTTCATTGGATCAAATTTGTCTAATTACAATTTATACATTAATGCAATTTACAGCATTAAATAAATTTTACAAGACAAATATAATTAATATTTTGAAGATAAATTACCAATATTGTGGGTCAATGTATTTAAGGGTTGATCGAGGAAGGGTCTTCCGCCTTGTCTTCCGGAATAAGAAACAATTCCTCGAATTTGTCGAAGAACATCTGAAATTACGAAATTAGCTTTACGCTGATTCGCGAAAATTGTGGAACGAAAATTGTTAAATTGTTAATGTTCTGTACCTTCTTTTGTACGAAGCATCGATTGCTTTCCAGCCCCTAATAGTGAAACAGCGCCTGGTATGCATGGTGGCACCTCTTTCTCCAATACTGGACCGATTCTTGCACATATTTGTAACAGATGCTTTGCACCAATATGAGGATACTTTTTTTCCTGATAACAATACAAACATTCAATTTATTTCCAATTTTTTTTTTTTTACTTTTCTCTTGTTAAATTTAACGTCACTAAAGGACTAGAAAATTTTATCCTGAAAGTGACATTCGTGCGATATTCCATTATCAATAGGAACGATTTGACCATTCACATTCGAAATTTTGACCATTTGGAAAAGAGACCAAATGCGACAAAATTACGGTCACAGGGTCATAAAGAAAATGTCCAATTTTGTAAAAATAATTATAAGCCAGAATTTCCATATAATCGAGTTTAAAACTAAAGATAAAATGTGATAATAATTTTCCAACTAATTAAACATTATTCGTCATTTGACGCTCAAAGGAAAGGGTCAAATTTCCAAACTCAAGAATGACCGATTTTTCTTCAATGTGCATGGAGAAAATGCTAAATTTGGGTTTAAAAAGTATGAACGAAGAAAATAGAGTCACTTGGTCCCGTTAATTTACCGTCATTTGACGCTGACTCGAAATACCGGCAAATTTGCATAATTAATTATGATTTTTATCATTAAAATTCAATAAGGAATTGATTTTTTATTAATTCTTGAACTATTCGATAATTTCCCGCCACTATTTGAATCATGACGAAAGTAGTTCCCCGAACGACCAATCGGAAAGCTTGAGAAAAATTTCGACCAATGAGTGTGTACGACTAGTCGCGCATTCTGCAAGATTCTATAAATAAGCCTTGAGTATATATATTCATTGATCAGCTCGAGTAAAATGGCCGGGGATGAACGCTCATTGGTAGAAATGGAAACAAGTACTAGAGAGGGGGAGATGAGAGAGTGCAACCTAGCGATTCTCTTGTGCAATCCCAAGAAACGTCGGTTAGGGGTCGGGTAGAGAGAAAAGAGGGGTAACAATTCTATACCCTCGTGATAAATAGAAAATTCCAAAATTTCATCGGCTATTTCTCAAAAACACTTTTTTTTTCCAATTATTTCACGACTATTCGCCGATTCTTCGAGAAAACCCAAAGAACCCAAAAAGGAAAATAAGAAAAAATACTCACCAATTCTTCAAAACTCTGATTATGCGGATTTGCTTCCCAATCGAGTCTCTGGGGTAAAATCTGCGCAAAATTATGACATTTAAAAATAATTCCAGTAATAAAAAAAAATTGAAAAAAAAAAAAAAAAAAAAAAAATTGCATCTAACAAAATTTACAAAATATCGGTAGCGTGGTTCGTCGACCCTTGCAATTCTAATGTTTTGACAAGCAGAAACCACGTGCAGGCCATGTGGAGCCACCAGTTATGTAGTACAAGCCCCGGCAAAACGTCAAGTAACGAATATATACAGATATATATGTATACATATAGACATATATATCTATATCACCCTCTCGCTCTCTCTCTCACTCTTTCTTACCTTAGCTCGTTCCAATTCCCGCTTCAGCGCCTGAAATCACGAAAGTATTCGTTGTCTCTCCTCATTCAAAAGTAAAATGTGCGAAAAAAAAATGTTTATCGATCGCGTTTCGCATTTCATACTCACATCGGCAGCTTCGCGACACGGTCCGCTCTCGAGAAATTTCGCTACGAGAAAGTACAGCTCTGTGCACGAGGAAAAAAAAAAAGTTAGAGAATAAAAAAAAAAAAGTAACAACAAAAAGAAGTGAAAAACGCTCCACTGGAATTGTGGGTTACGTTATTTCGCACACGTTCGTGTTGTGCACTTTCGTGACGGGTCGTCGGACTCGTCTCTCGAGCAAGAGACACGAACGACACGCTCTCTCTCTCTCTCTCTCTCTCTACTCGCGTCGTAATTTTTAACAGCATAATATCATGCGCTTACCTGGCTCTATGGCGATCTCGCTCCTCGACGTTCCGGCCTCCATTATTTTATCGTTTCTTAACGATAAGATTTTTTTTTTTTCATTCACTCACGGGTTAAAGGAAAAAACAAATGTTTTTTTTTACTTTTTTCGGATCATAGCGCGGCATTAACATTTCAGATTTTAGTTTCCTCACTCGGGAGGCCTCGACCGTGTTACGCACACGCATGCTCGACTGCGCCGACTGAGAAAATAGTCCCAACGATCTCTCCCCTCCCTCTGCCATCCACCAGAGCTCGCTCAACAGCAACGCCACAAACTGTCGCGGTGGCGACAACTCAACAACTTTGGCTTTGTCTCTTTCTCATTCTTAAAAGAGGCGTTCAGGAACGTACATCGCACAAATATACCCACCCCTCTTTCAATTTTTTATTTTTAATTAATTTTTTTTTTTTTTTTTATCACATTGAAAGCTTTCAGTCGAGAACCTGACGGCGTTTCAAGCATTTCGCCGTTTTTTTGGATTCTTTTTACGTAATCAAAGTGTTTAATGATGATTTTTTTTTTCGTTAAACATTTTTAGGGCATTCTGACTAATGAGATGGAATTAATTTTTGTGTTCACGAGCATATATCTGTTGAATTTTATCTGATAAGAAGCCCCCTTGTACTGGTACTTACGCGATGCTTTTTTTTTTTTTTACTATCGGCAATCGTCGATTATTGCAGCAACGCAAACAACAGCGGGGTTGTATCATCGCGTCGACCGTGCCGCCTGTTCGCCGTGTTACGGGCGAAACGAGTAATAAATGGGGGTGGGGGGCGCTTCGTCTCTAGTTATCTCGCTTCTCGTATTACATTTTTGTCATCGTTAATTAATAAAAATAATATCTATGTATATGGATATATATAATTAGATCGTATTTTGTACTTTTTTCGGTAATTTTGCGAGAGACAATTTGGAATATTTTTGCATCGTTTCCATGAGATAGTCAATGTTTTTGTGTCACGTGTGACTGAATTAAGACAGCCGAGACGACAGCATTTTCTCGTAACACCCGTAAAAACGTATAGTGATACAAATAAAAAAAATATTTTTTGATTTTCGAACGATTTAAAGATGGCGATTTATCAAACTGTATCAAATTTTTGAAAAATGATCTATAATTTTTCCCGCAATTTAGTTAATGTTTTATTTATTTTATTAGCTGCCTTTGAATGGTTTAATTTGACATTTTAAATTTGGTTTGTGAAATATAAATAATACATTGCCAAATTAATGTCGTCTCGTTTATACAGGAAATAATAAAGATGTCTTGGATAAGGGAAAACACCCTCACTTTCTTCCAACTTCTGGCTGTGAAAATTATAAAAAGTGGACGAATTCCAAAACACATAGCATTTATCATGGATGGAAATCGACGTTATGCCAATAAGTTGCACGTGGAGCGCCTGGAAGGCCATAGCAAAGGGTAAAAATAAATATTTTATCGGAATTTTGCCACAGTGTTTGAAATTCGAACATTGAAAAATTCAAATATTAAAAAAAATATTTTTCAATAATTCATACTCGACCCATAAATAGTCGCGTACAGTCAGTTATAAATTACTGAATTCTTAAAAAAATATATCCATTAATATCTGAAGTACTGGAAGTAAATGAGTTGATTCAACCCTCAAATCTTTCGAATACATACTGAAAAAACAAATATATTCTTAATACGTGTTTTGAGATATCATAATCATAGAGTGTTGAATTCTCGTGAAAGATTTGATTTGGTTCAATTGATGAATACGATTCTGAACAAATTTGTGATTTAATGTCTTATTTTCTTTCAGATTTGATAAACTCGCCGAGACTCTGCAATGGTGCTTAGATCTTGGCATTAAGGAAGTCACGGTGTACGCATTTAGCTTAGAAAATTTTCAACGTGGCAAGGAAGAGGTCGACGGTCTCATGGAACTAGCCAGAGAAAAATTTCAAAGGCTTCTCGATGAGAGGTAAAAATCATCTTACCTTTGATAATTTTTTGCAAAATTTTTTCTTTATTTTTCCCTACTACAGAAATTACACAAATTTTCAGAGATAAACTAATGGAGCACGGCATACGCATACGCGTCATAGGCAATATATTAGTGATTCCTGATAATGTTAGAAAACTTATGGCTGAAGCAATGGTCATAACAAAAGAAAATGATAAGGCGCTGCTCAACATAGCATTTGCATACACTTGTGAGAAATAATTTGTGGAAATTATTCATTCAAACGCTAATGCACCGATAGGGTACCGATTTTTGGTCACTATATTGTTTCTTTTTGTTGCCATTTTCACAATTTTTTCTAATAAATCATTAATTTTCCCCATTCTCCCGGTGATACTTCCGATTCAGATACATTTTCAGGCTCATTAAATCATTGGTTAAATTCAATTTTACCAAAGTTATTTAAAAATGAGAAAAATTGAACCAAAGGTGGCCAAAAACTGTTACACCTACCCTATTTTTTTAGTGATGAATTTTACTGTATTAGAACTATCAACAATGTCAATTGACGCGATTGCAGCCAGAGATGAAGTTACCGAGGCGGTTAAAGCCGTCGTGAAAGGTGTCAAGGATAACGAAATATCAACAGACGACATAAACGAAGAGCTCATTTCAAAAAGTCTCTACACACACGATTCACCCGAGCCCGATCTTTTGATTCGTAGCTCGGGTGAGGTCAGATTTAGCGATTTTCTTCTTTGGCAAGTAAGTCCAAAAATTCAATTATTTTTTCATTTCATTGCAAAAAAGAAAAGATGGAAAAAAAAAAAACAGAAATACTAATTAATTTTTTTAATATAATTAATTTTAGATAAGCTACAGTTGCGTGTACTTTGCCGAAGCTCTCTGGCCAGAATTCAGTATATGGGATTTGCTCGCAGCGATATTTCACTTTCAAAGAAATTATGACGGCTTGCAGTCGATCGCAAATGAGAATCGTTCGAAAAATATTTTGTACAATGATCGGGTTGCTTCTTATGTCAATAGATTGCACAGAGAGAGGCAAAATATGTTTGAAAGTATATGTTCCGAAAGAGTACAGTCATAGTCGATTTTCAAATGAAAATAAAATAAAAAAATTAACAAAAAGGAAAGAAAAAGGTAATATTCAGCCAAAATATTTCTTTGGTTAATGGATATATTCCATATCGGTCGTAATGGGTCGTTTGTACTTCGTATTCTTCCAAAGTAATCTCACCAACTGATAAGGATTTTCGAAGCGGTACGAAAATTCCCACCAGAGTCACACCGAGCGAATGAATTTTCAACCACGATACACTATTAAATGATTTATTCCAACGAAACGATAATATTGTACAATTTTTCAAATCTTTAATAAACAAATCTCCTCATAGAATATATTGATATATATATATTAAAATTGTAATTTTGCTTTATTGTACATTGAATTATTTTCCACGTGACAATCAAACAATATTATTTTCTTATAATAATACTAGCAAATAAACGTGATTATTTTATCATAAAAATGTGATAATTGTGAAATTGTATATAAATTAATACGATCGTGACTGAGGCGCAAATATTTCTTGCAATGTCGGATTATTCGAAAAATGATTGTCATTTAGCGGCTAATGTAACCATTGTACAAAATCCAAAAAAAGCATTGCTCATGCCTCGTGAAGCATTAATTTGAAGACTTTTGATCAAATTATACGAAAATTGCTGAACTTTTCTCTTTAGTACAGCTTAAATATCTATGCTTATCTCGGTCAAACGTGTATTTAAAATTACTGTGAATTTTACAAACCAATTGATTATTCATCGCGGACCTTTCCAGGCACGTTTGTGTACATTAAATTACATAATTAATACCTTCATAGCCCATTTATCTGATCTGGATAAAAACATGAAATATTTACAATTCTCCTAAATTCTCTAATACCTCGAAGACTATATATAATAATATATATTAAAATTCCAATTTATATGTTCTATTTTTCAGTGAAACAACTAATTGATTCACTTACGATACTAACAAAAACAAAAATCTACCTTGTCATATAAAATAAACGTTTTATAGTTATAAAATGCATTTGAAACAAAGATTTAAAAAAAAAACGATGAAAAATTTAGAAGATTTTTCGTCGTCTACGAGCGTCATTGAACGTATTCAAAATTGAAACTGAAAATTTCGTCACGTTGTCGTTTGCCGTTGTCTGGTGAAAAAAGAGTGAGTCTGATTTGTGCTTAGGGCAGAAAAACGCTGATCGATGCATTAAAAACAAATGCAAAATAAAAAAAAATTCAACAAAACGATATAAAAATTCGAAAATTGTCGCTCGTCATCTACGAGCGTCATTGAACATATTCAAGATTGTAGGAAGGATGAACATTTCGTCGTGCGGTCGGTTGTCGTTGTCTGGCCAAAAAAGAGTGACCCTGACTTGAGCTCAGTGCAGAAAGATGCTGATCTACAGCTTCACGCTGGCACGTAAAGCCCAAATGATAAAAAGCCGTAGTCATCATTTTTTCCTCCATTTCTCTCAACAATTTAGCTTCCTTCAACGAACGTTCCATATCCTCGATAATTTTACGTTTCTCCATGACTTGATTACGCAAAATTATCACCTCCGAAGGTGACGAGCTACTCTGCTTTGGATCCAAGCTTCTTATAACGCTCTTTGCCTTCTCAATATATTTTCGATAACGTTCATCGAGCGCGTTGCATTCCAGTTCTTTGCGAGAAAGATTCTCCTGAAGGGCAAAAACTTTTTGTTTCTGCGCCTGAAGAGCATTTTCACGTTCCTCATTCTGCAGTGTCAGTTGTTCACGCTCGCTGTTTGATTTTTTTAATTCTTCCTGTAGAGCGTTAATTTTATGCTGAAGACTCATCGTATTCTCGCTCTTTGTCTCATTGCTCGTTTGATTTTCCGCAATTTCTTCCAATCGATTTTCCAGCTCGATTATCCGCTGGTTGGCTGTTCGATTTTGTCCTCTGAGGGTATTGAGACGTTCCTCAGAGTCCTCAAGTAAAGCCTGAACGGTTGGCAATTTTTCATCATTTCCAGTTTGATTGAGCTTGAGCATTTTAATCTCATGCTGAAGAAGCAACATTTTTTCCTTATACTCGTGTGGTATGCGCTCAGTTGCGCTTGGATCGTCAACGCTACCGGGAATTCCCAATTTGTCATTTCCGTGCACTTGAGTACATCGCAATTCCTCGTTTGTCTCTCTAAGCGCGTCTCTCTCCATCACGAGTCTGTCTCGCTCTCTTTGCAACGAGCTCAGTTTGGCTTCCATTTTTTTTGCCTCAAATTCCAATTTGTCACATTTATTGTTTTGCTCGTCGAGTCTTCGATGATACTCGGCCAATTGTTGCTTGCAAAGCTCCACATGATTTCTCACGAGAGCTGCTCTCTTTGATTCTTCCTCGTATGTTATTTTTGACTCCATGTATTCCATATTTTTCTCCTCGAGTATCTTCACCTGACGTCTGAGGTCGCTCATATCTTCCATTTTTTTCTTGTATGACTCGATCGTAGATTCGTATTTGGCAGCTTTATCGGCAGTTTCACGGAGAGCATCAATCTCGTCTTTGAGATTGTTAGCCTCGTCTGCTGATTTTTGTAGCTCCTCATGTTTTGACTGCAATTCAAGTATCTCCTTCTCCATCAGTTCTACTTTGAGTCTGTAATCGTCCCGGGAAGTTTCAATCTTGAATATCTCGTCTTTGAGTTCTTCGACCTGTTTTCTCAGGGCTGAATAAACGACACTCGAGCCACTTTCCTCATTACAGTCAAACTCATCAAGGCGCTGCTGCAATTTTTTATTCTCCATCAGGAGAGTAGCTTTTTCCTCCTGCAGAAGGGACAATTGTTGATCCAACTCGTGACAACGCTGGCCCAATTGATCCTTGAGATCGACGACGGTTTGAAGCTCAGCCAGTAATCTTTGCTGTGTTCCATCAGTCGAATCCATTGCTTCGAGATTCAAGCTCGTGCCAAGACTCAATCTTGGCCCGTGCATGCTACCTTCCAATTCTTGAATACTCTGCATTATCACCTGCTGAACGGATTCTTCCATGCTCATTATGCGCGTTATGTAACGTTGCTTCTGATCGCAATTTACCGCACAACCAAGTACGAGTTGCAACAAACGACGCAATTCGTCACAATCGCAATGCTCGCCAATTTTCGTAGCGTCGGGTTTTCCATAACCGGATAATGGCTGATTCAGACACTCTACGTAATATTCCATGACGGCCTCTATTATTTTCTTCAAATTACTTATCTTGAGCCTCCAATTTGTGCCAACGTCGAGTTTTATCTTTGATCGCCATGCAGCTGTGAACCATTCAGGGGCTATTTGAGCTAATACCTCGGCTATCGCAGCGCCATCGCTTATATCCTCGATCGACGTGTGTGCTGCTTCCAGCTCGAATGTGTCGAGCCATTTGATCAAACTGTCGACTTGTTGCTGATCGTTCATTTTTATTGTTGCTATTGTTTTATTATTGTAGCGATCAACGGCGCTGTGCCGTGGACACCGGCAAATATTCCGGGGTCTGAAAATTAAATGGATTAGCAACTCTAACACGGAAATGTGAACATTTAATTATTGATTGTTCCAAATTAAAACAATGAGGATTTGTATAGTTTGTGGCGAGTTGTATTATTAACCCTAGAAAGGACAATTTATTTTTGTTGCCATCTATGGCTTAATTAGGGTCCTTGTATCACCCGTGCCATTCGTGAGTGTACAATTCACGATATTCACGATAATTTTTCACGATATTCACGATAAGTAGCAACAAAAATAACAAAAAGATAGATTTGAGGTGATGCAAGAAAGATCAACATAACCTCAAAATTTGTTTGCAAAAATTTTCGATGGAAATGATCATGATGCGACAGCCAATTTTTAAGTTTTCCATCAAATAACTTTACGCAAGATAAAATTCTCTTGGTATTAAAAAAATATTAAGCACCCTCGAAAACGGAATTCCAAAATAAATGCAACTATCTACCTCACACTCACGGTCGTTTAATATTCCTCTATCATTTAATTCTTGTACAGATACGAATGTCTCGGGTTGATAAATTAGTTTTGATGTTTATATAAGTGAGAAGATTGGAAAAAATATATCTAATATTACCCCCTTCGCCCCTGCATGTATTTTCACGTTTTTTTTTATCGTAAACACACTTGTCGACAATCGCGATCGAGTGATAAAAAGCTTTCAGTATGAGTCATAAGTTTAAGAACTTAAATATATATATTGTTGAAAATAATATGTTACGTTCTTGGAGCACGTAAAGAAATTTGTAAAAACTTGAAAATATTTGTTAATAACAAAAATACATACGTAAACAGCGATATATAATGAAAATTGTTGAGTTTTCAGCAAGTATCACTATCGAAGTGGAACGGCCATTGTGAACTAGATAAAAGAATGGTGACAGTGATACCGAATACCCCCCCAAACCAAGTACAGCACAAACGCAACTGACGTTGCTTGCATCTTACAAATTACAAAGCCCAAAGGCTTGTATCACAGGTTGTACATACCTTAGACCATATAGAATGGCTGAGGTACATACCAACGATTGTACACATCGGAATGTCACGAGTGTGGGCATTCACCACTAGAGGGTGCGACTGCACCGTTGAAAAAAATGCGCTTAATTCAAATCGTTTATATTAAATTGCGAATAAATGTACCCTTACTGAGAAACCCATGGGAATAAAGTATTAAACAGAAATTGAAGGTAAAAATTACATTACCTTACATTACCTTACTGTACTGTAAAATTACTGTACCTTACATCGAACGGTGTATTTAGTTCATTGCAAAAAATACAAAGTACCCTAGAGGCCAGTGCAGTGCCATAGAATTTTGCAAAGCAACTGAAAGCAAAAAAGTAGCTGGCCTTCTCTATTCTCTCCTGCCTCACGATCAGTGCCATTAAGTCCGAACCAGTGTAGTGACGTATGCGCGTAAATTCGTGTAAAGCACGCGGCATCAAAAACCGGTTAAAACCACCAAAATGTGACATATATATACAGTAGAGATTAAACACTTTGCCCGATGTAAATAAAAAAAACAGCCCCTGTATCGATTCAATCAACGATCGTGTTATAATTAATGAAATTTTGATGAATACAATAATAAGTAGAACTTAAACGAGAATTTTTATGAGTAAACGAAACTAGCATTTAGTGAACTTGAGCGGATAAATGTGTGTCAGTCGTGCCTTCATTTACTCAGTTTAAATACTTGAAAAAAGACATGCAATTATTTAAAAAAAATTAATTGCTCCAACGCGTTTTTCGGGCTCTGTCGCTGTTTTGATTTTAGTAACCTCTACGTCTTGTTGTTCGTCGTGATCATGGCAGCTAACCAAACTGACGTGCTGAATGATTTTCATGAGTCTAAGAGTGAAAATTCGCGAAATTTATTTTACAAAAAGCCAATAAAAAAAGATAATTATAAACTGGACATCGAGGATGAGGAATGTCCTCAAGAAGCTCGTCGTCAACAAATATTGCTGTGCCAAAAAAAGTAATGAATTTTGCCATAAGATTTTAATTTTCCTCATTGAAAATTATCTACGATTTACATAGATTTATATATATATATATATACATATTTAGATATATGACGAAACTTTTTACATATTAAGAGATAGCATTTTCAATAGTTTTACGTTTTTTTTTTTTTTTTCGTTTTTTGCAGAAGTAGAGATGCAGCATTTAATGCAGGCAGGGCAATTCTGGAAGCTGCACTCAATTCGGATGAAGAAAATCTCGAGGAAATGCAAGTTGACAAAAGGTCTAGTCGTACCTTGATGAGATTCAAACAATACGCAAATAAATTAATGATGTCTGAGTGGATGCTAGAAGTACCTGAGGATTATTTGGAAAAATGGCTGTTGGTTCCGTGCCCAGAGGGTCGAAGAACTCTTGTTGTAGCCTGTAAAGTATGTTATTTTTTGTGTCCTCAAAAAAAACAGGCAGAAAGAGAACCTTCCATTATATTTGAATTTTTCCCTCAATCGCAGAGTGCACTTTGGTCCCATGAAATATTTTTTTCTCAGACATCGATGAGGGCGTATTTAGAACCCTGAAAATACTGAAAAATAACATATTTCGATTTTAAATTAAAATTTGTTAAAATTATTTTCTCTTATAAAACTATTTTCATCCAGGGAAAAACGAAGGCTTACAGTAGACGTGGTGAAAGGCTCGGAAGATTTAATTCTGCTCTGCCAGGTGGAAATTTGAACGAGCAGAAGAAAAGTTGCACAATTTTAGATTGTATATGGCTAAAGAAACAAAAAACTTATTACGCCCTCGATGTGCTGGCATGGTCGAATCAGCCACTACTGAATTGTGATGTAAAGTATTCGATCGATCATCTTGGGGTTACACGAATACCAAATTATCTGTTATCTGTTATTATTATTATTTTTTTTCAGGCAGAATTTCGTCTTTTCTGGCTAAAATCGAAATTCGATGACATGAAGGATTTACAAATGCGAAATACACTGCGAAATACATTTCCCATATTGCCTCTACCGAGTGTACCTTGTAACGAAATTTCGTTTGAATTTTTGGAAAAAATAACGTCTCTCGAGCCTCTGGATGGTTTTTTGTTCTTTCATCGCGAGGGACAATACACACACGGTCGTACTCCGCTCGTTGCCTGGTTAAAGCCATTTATGGTCAATGAGGTATTGGGCATCTCGATACCATCAAGTCTCGATGAGAAGCCGGATGGATATATTGATTTTCAGCACTACATCGAGTCCCAAAAATCTAAACCAAAGAGCAAAATGACTCTTAAAGATGAGGTAAATATTTTATCATCAATAATAAATAATTGCTGCACTTATAACCAACATTATTTTCAATTATTGCATAAATTACAATTTTACAGATGGACGTTGTAGATATTGATCCTTAAAGGCCAATTTTGACGAGAGATAATATTTAAAAATCATGGACGAACCACTTAATGAGGATATAACCCATATGTATATAATAAACATGCCATAAACATTGATGAACTTTGTATTTATGAAGGCAAAAGTTGATCGACCAAAATAAGTGTCTTGTAAAAGGAGTGCATTTTATAAATTAACGCAAATCGTTCAAAAATTGATGAGGGAATGTTTTTTTTTTTAATTTATTTTTCAAATCTTATTACTAAAGCTTAACCAAAAATAATATTACCAATTTTTTAAGCCAATAGCAAAATAGTTGCCAAGGTCGATGTATATTTATCAATAATACTAAATAATCTCTACATTTATATATCATTCCTCAACGGTTGAAATTATTGTAAAAATGATAATTTCACGGATGATCGTCGTAAATATTTATGCTCAAAAGCCGTTTAGAAAACAAGAAAAAAAAAAATGAATCGATTTAATTAACAAAGATATATCACAGATGTACATATTAAACGGGTCATTAAAATTGACGAATTTAATTATTGCCTGCCGAGGATACAAAATCTTGCGCAAAGCAATTGTTTATACGGAACACTCTGTTTCCGGGTAAAAGGACGATTCGACATGAATTTTTTTGGGTGTATTGGGAGAAAATTGAAGACGATACTTTTTTTTTCTTCTTTCCCCATCCCATAATATCTGAACCATATTCTCGCAAAAGGGTCCTTAGGTAAGTATCATACTGAGTTTCATGGACTTTAAAATGATCTGACCGTTTCGGTCGCCAGCTCTCCGGCTACAATGAGCACTGTTTTTTTTTTTTAATTGATTGATGTCCTCTGGAAATTCTATAATATAACGTGGAATCGGTTCATCACGAATTTCCGAATGTATCGGAGGTGACGGTTTGCGTTGTATCGTAATCTAACGTATGAAGAACTTTCAGGGCTTTTTCATTGAAAAACAGCAAAAAGCGATTCATCGCTTCTGAAGTTGAGGCTTTCATCTGGAAAAAGATAAATAAAACAAGGCATTGAGAAGAATATATTCGTTTATGAAATTCACATTTTCCAATTGTTTTTTTTCTTGTAAAATTTAGGTGGAAAATTTTGATTCATACTCTATTTTCCATAATGGTGAATGAGGGAAAACTGATTTTATGCAACACGCAGTGTCCCAGTTGAAGGCCGGCAACACCCAACATTTGAGTTTTGATCGCTCGATGAAATTTCGATATTCGTTCGTATTTCAGTAGCATGTCAGTATCAGTCTCGTCCTCATCCTTGTTGCAAATGCTGAAAAAAAGAAGAAAAAAATGTAGCAACGATAAATAGAACAAGCTCCAAATTTGATGATAGCGCTAGATGATAAAAACTTACGCGATCCACAATTTGACTAGAGCGGAAAGTTCAAATTTCACAATAATAATTTCGGACGCCGATAAACCGGGTATTTGATATTCCAATCGTACTTCACCCTTTTCTGGCTTTGCCTCATCGGCGTCAATTGGATGGAGCATGATTGGCACAAGCCACTCAAGAGCATGCTCGGTCGCGTTCAACTCAACAATGACACAATCGAACATATGGCCGACAACTGTGTGCACAGCTTTTATTGCACTTTTTGAACCACGGCAGAGTAATAATGGCAATTTTGTTGAATTATCACAAATCGATTCAGTCAGATCGGTGCGCCATGACATAAATATTCCTGTGTAAATTGTCTTTTCGATATCGTCTTTGTTACTTTGAGATGAAACAATGACCTGAAACATAAATGTTGCCCTGTTTTATTTTCAAATATCAATTTATCATTAATAAAATAATTTAATAAATTTATCAATAAGAAATTTAAACCGCATCAATTTACATAGCTCAAGTTTTGAGATGGAAGAAATGTTTGATGATTTCATGTACCTTTACCGGTGGACAATCTTCCGAACTTGGTCTGGACGTTATACTCTCGGCAATTGCGAATTGTGCATCGTACTTTACATCATCGTGTGGCAAAATAGCAGCAACTTCCTCTCGAAGTCTCTTTGCGTAAAGTTTCAACTGCAATTCGCTGCTTGGCTGAAAACCGAATAAGGATGAAACACCCCAGACGGTCCATGTTTGTTTGAGGAATACTGTTTTATTGTCGAATCAATCATGAAAAAAAGAAAAACAAAAAAAAAACAGTAACAAAAATATAAAATAATGTTACGATGTGAAATTTATGGTATTTGCATTGGAAAGGTTGGATGAAAAAAAAATTGACAAAATGTTTTGCCATAATTGGTGAATCAAAACAACAACAAAAAGTGTATGAAAACCTTCGAGAGAATCTTGCATTTCATCTTCTAATATTGCACGTTTGGGGCCCAAACTAAAACGATGCCTGCATTCTCCCATTGCTGGCGTTGGCATTGGCCATTGAATACTGTGTTTTTCATTGTATTGTGTCCGGTCCATTGCTTGGTAGTAGATCGAAGCTGGCAAGAAAAAAAAGGGTTAATAGTACTTTTTCCCCAACAATTGCATTGATATAAAAAGTAATTTGTTTTTTATGCAGAAATATGACAAACTATTCATAGAAATGAGTAATTTGGATTAATTATCCATTGTTCGATGTAGTTAACATGGAAAAAGTTGAATCAGATATCAGAGTCTATTCAGATAGAGATCACTCAATTTTTTTCAGTTCAAATAATATATTTCCTGTTAATTTGTTCCATTCAAAAATCTATCGTAATGATTTGATTTTAATGTAATAGATCACTAGGATTGTGGGAATATTCATATTGATTGAAACCAACTCATATGTTATAAAAAAAAAAGAAATTCCAGGGGGCCGTTCTGTAATGCATTAGAAGTGATGAAAGTCTATACAGTCTAAGTACAAAGTACTAAGTACAAGTGACATATACTGTAGAATTTCTCGTGCTTCCAGTGCATTACGAAACACAACCTCAGAGTATCTTCAAACTACTTCGAACCCGTCGATCTCTCCCGCGCTAATGTCGGAACCAAAAATACGAAAACGTTTACAAATTTGAGGTTATGGTAATAATGATACTGGATAATTTGAGGCGATAAAATAACGTTGCGAGATCGCTTGTTTTTCTTAATGGGTAAAATGTACTTATTAGATTATTTCGAAATTGCTTATAAACGTTAAATATAAGTATAAGTGGTAAT
This sequence comes from Dyspetes luteomarginatus, assembly GCA_963669185.1. Classification (NCBI taxonomy): domain Eukaryota; kingdom Metazoa; phylum Arthropoda; class Insecta; order Hymenoptera; family Ichneumonidae; genus Dyspetes; species Dyspetes luteomarginatus. The sequence goes on from OY769911.1 coordinate 1,517,603, forward strand.
TATAGCTATAACAAAATAAATGGACATAAAAGTCTTACGTACCTATAAAATGGTCGACAAATGGGTAAAACCTGGTTTGATCTCTATCGAATTTCACCTTGACGCACAAACGTGTGAGACTTAATTTATTTACTTGTTTTTTCTTTTAAATGTCGGAGCTTGTTTGCACAACAAAAGACGAAAACAAACCGGCAAGAATCGTAACGAAACGAGTGAACAACCGGCACACGGGCCCAATTCTCGAATCGTTTTGATGAATCTCGTATACGAGATTCAAATGTTTTTATAATGGGCAAGTCGACTTAACGATCATAAGCGATGAGAAAACAATTAATTAAGGGCACGTTCGAGAATTGGGCCCGAGATGTTTTCCCGCCTCGGCCGTTACCGGTCACATGGAAACTTGACAGGATCTGTGACTGAAAGAAAAATGACCGTCACATTCGTGGACTAAATAAATTATATATATATATATATATATCGTCGATTGGTGGAAAATAACTTTCGTGTAATTCTATTCAATGTTAATTTTATTGTCAGTGTTAACTTAACTCCATCACGAAATAAGCGTAATTTTTCACGAATGAGGAAATAAAAAATAAAGTTAAAACAAATTATTTTTTCTCCGCCATGTTTAACAGTGTTGCCGATGCTAATGCAGCTGTGAATCTCAATATCGCGCTGTTGCCGTACTCATTTTTTTTCTTCTTTTTTTATTCCTTTTGCAACAAGAACTCCCGCGCGAAAATCTTACCCGAGATTTACTCCAAAAACAAAATCGTAGCCGAGTCGAACAATTATTATTTTTTGATCTTTCGAATGTGAATAAAGCAATAAGTACGGGTTTAAAGAAAAAATGGCAACGATAGATGTAGCATTTCCGAGTACGAGTCAATCGGGTAAATTATTAAAGTGGCGAGTGAACAAAGGTACAATGGTATCTGTTGGACGTATATTGTTGTTGTATAAATGCGTGGGAAACGAGAATGGTGATTCGAGTGAGAAGAAGCTGCGTTCAACAAAATATGGTCGTGTGACCAAGCTACACGTCAAAGAAGGCGATATTATACAACCTGGGTATACATTTTTTCTTAACCTCACTTTATGCAAGTTCTCCTGTTTCTATATCTCTCTGAGTGCAAAAAAACAACATCGTTTATGAAAAAAAAAATAGACCAAGCGAATGCAATGAATTATAATCTCATTGAAACGAATTACATCAAGTTTTAATGTGTTTAAAGAGAGATCAGTTAATTGAATATATTTTACGGGGAATGTAGTGAATTTTTATCGACTCGTCAACTTTGGCAACAAATTGTATCACAATGGCGAGCGGGGGGGGGGGGGGAAGCTTGCGCGTAAATGCGTTTTAACGAAAGTCTGGTGTTTCCGAAATTTCGCGCGAAATGTAATAACGAATTTGATCACTGAAAAATTCATCAATATAATTGAAATGGAAGTAATATGAATTACAATTACTTGGAATAATTATCTAAATCACTATACGCCAATGAATTGTAATTACTCGGAGAATACGAAATATGAAAAAACAATTTCTTCGAGTAATTGTAATTGATTATAAAAAAAAAATTACAATTACTGTGAATAATGGAATAAAAATCGATTAAAATGGCTCGAAATAATTGTATAATATACCAAAAATTAATTTTTACTCAGAGTAATCGTCTCAGAGCATTTTTCAATAAATTATAATTACTTCGAGTCTGAATAATTATAATTGGCTAAAAAAAGAATTCAAATTACCTTGAGTAAATTACGTAATTGGCTGGGAAAAATTACAATTGTAATTGGTTAAAAAAAATTACGTCAAATAATGCTAATTAGTGAAAGAAAAAAAAAGATCATCATTCGATTACTCTATGGGGTTCAACCTCGTAAATTTTTCCCTGCACCAGGGGACGTTGCAATCGTAACAGTATCAGCATAGTAACTTAGTTTACAGGCAAGTGTTTCTGACATTGGTGGGATGCAAGCACCCAACGGTCATGAAAGATCTGTGTGCAGAATGCGGTGCAGACCTGAGACAAGAAGTTATAAACAAAGATGGAAAAATGATGGAGCCCCTGACAGAGGCAAGTGTGCCAATGGTACACAGTATACCGGAGCTCAAAGTATGCCCCGAATTGGCAGAAAAAATTGGAAAGGAGGATGAGCAGAGATTATTGCAGGATAAAAAGTTGGCACTACTCGTTGATCTCGATCAGACTATTGTTCACACTACAAATGACAATATTCTGGCCAATATGAAGGTGGAATACTAAACATATACCAAAATGAAATAATTTTGAATTAATAATAAATTTATTATTACTATTATGGAATATATTATAATTTTAATAATAATAATAATAGATAATAAAATTGAGTACAGCTGATTCAATGCTTCAACGATTATTTCAATTTACAGGATGTATTTCATTATCAATTGTACGGACCAAATTCACCATGGTATCATACGCGTCTGAGACCAGGAACACGTAATTTTTTATCAGCGATGAGTCGTTTATACGAGCTGCACATTTGTACATTTGGAGCTAGAAATTATGCTCACAAAGTTGCCGCCCTATTGGACAAAGAGGGATCTTTGTTTTCACATCGTATATTGTCGAGAGACGAGTGTTTTGATCCGGCATCTAAAACTGCAAATCTCAAGTAGGCTTCGATATATCTTTTTGTTTCTAACAATTTCTGAATAAATATGTCGGAATTAATTTTAGTAAATAAACGTGTAAAATGATTTTAAGGGCATTATTTCCTTGTGGAGATGACATGGTCTGTATAATAGACGATCGCGAAGATGTTTGGCAAGGATGCGGTAATTTGGTTCAAGTAAAGCCCTATCATTTTTTTCGTCATACTGGCGATATTCACGCACCACCTGGGTTGGCAAAAAATGACACACCGGATATGCCCGAAGAATCGGTTGAGGAAATTATTGAAAATACGCAAATTGAGGTAAAAAATAAAAAAGAAGAGTTAACGTTGGGTGAAGAGAATGGAATGGAAATTGACGTGATAAAAGGAGAGAAAGTCGTTATTGAAGGGCTGAAAGACGAGGAAAAACCAGTGGAAGAGTCCAAAATCATTAAAAAAAGCAGCAGCAGCGACGACGATAAGGAGACAAAAATTGACGATTCTGAGATAGTAGAACAATCTGAGATTGTGGAAAAAAAAGAAGACGATAAAGTACGGAAAAAGTCGGGAATGGAGGAAAAATCGTTATTGACGAGTGGTGGTGGCGTTAAGGGGGGAGAATCGATGGACGATGAAGATCATGATGATTACTTACTTTATCTCGAAGATATTTTACGAAGAATACATGCGGAATTTTACGAGAACATTGATCAGGGAAAAGGACGTAAATCATTGAGAGAAATAATACCACGCGTTAGAGCATGTGTTCTTAAAGGATTGTGCTTAACGTTTAGCGGTTTGATACCAACCCATCAAAAATTACATCAGAGTCGAGCGTACAAAGTTGCAAAAGCATTTGGGGCTGAAGTCACACAGGTAGAAAGGGAAAAGAAAGCTTGCTTGTGGTTCGGTGTAAGAATTTTTTTGTTGTTTTTTTCAACTAAATACTATTTTTTATATTTGTCAGGATTTGACGGAAAAAACTACCCATCTGGTGGCGATTAAGCCAGGCACGGCAAAAGCAAATGCCGCTAAGAAGAATAAAAATATAAAAATTGTTAATCCTGATTGGCTCTGGTTGAGCGCCGAACGTTGGGAACGGGTGGATGAAAGACTTTTTCCACTTACAACAAAGGTTTGTTGCATCAAACTATTTTGGGCCGTATGGAACTCCGGCAAAAACATAGAAGTCTAGAGATGACAAAAATTCTTATCACAGAATATTATTCATTTCGACAATAATCTCTGCTGTCAGCTAGCTCGTTGTTTTATCATAAAAATAAATATAAGATCTATACTTTACGTGGTTCACGAAAGGTCGCGATGATCGGAGCCCTAGGGTCAATTGCAATATTTTATTAGCCAGGGCTCTTACTCAGCTGTGAGAGGATTGATATTACAGATAAAAACAAAATAGATTTTCATGCACAAAATGAAGACTCATTTGCTTTTGTCCGTAATATCATTCGACCTGGTGAAGAAAGGGAAGACCATTTGTTATCATCTGTCGGTGTTCCACGCTGCCTTGAATCTGTAGAATGGCCTAAAGAAATGCATAAGGGCCAATACCTCGTTATTATAATTCGAGTTTTTCAAATGCGTTGAGCATGGAAAAAAAAACAATGCAACATGTTTAGGCAAGAGCATCGAGAATACCACCTCCTCATTGTAGCAGTCCGGATCGCATAGAAGAGGCCCAAAACGAAATAAGCGATAGCTTTGCCGATAGTATAAATCCACTAATGTCATTCAGTGCCGAGGAGATAGAAAATATGGACAAAGAAGTTGAGGAGGATATGAGCGATCAAGAAATGGATTCGTTAACTGCTGAAATTGGTGAATTCAGTCACAAACGAATTCTCGGTGAGAGTTCAGATTCGGACATTTCCGATACTGGTAAGTTTGATGTTTTTTTTTTACAAATTAATAAAGTAAAAATAATAGAAGAAAAGGAAAAAAGTTTGATGAAATTTGACGAATTTTGTTTATTCAGACGGGGATCCAAAGACCAAACGAAGAAAAATTATGAAAGAAAGTTCTACCGACGAAGGGGATGAAGAGGACAGATATATATTTAAACGTTACAACAAAGATGAGGAAGTTGACGAGGATGACGATCCAATCACGAGATTTAGAAGAGGCGAAGATCTACCGGATGATCTGGATCTTGGCGACAATTCGCAGGAGGATTCCATCGGTGATCCACCGGACGATGATCCAGATGACAGAGAATGGAACGCACTTGGGGCCGCATTGGAGCGTGAATTTTTGTCCGAATAAACGGACTCAATTGTGTTTTATTTCAACCAAATTAACGTACGTTTTCGTATGCCATCTCGCGGCATTGAGACAAACTAATTGAAATTGTAAATTTGATCAATATTCAGATTTTAGAGCAAACGTATACAGTATATAATTTCAATAAAATGTGTGTTTTTTTTTTTTTTAAACTTTCGTGTACATTTTTGAGGGAGTATATTAAATCAAATACAGAAGGTTGAATGTATGATTGAATAATCTATTCTGTATGAGACATTCATGGGAAATTACATTTTTATATACACATACTTTTTTTTTGGTTTACAAGGTATAGCGCAAGTCTCTGTCGGGATCTTCGTGATACTTGACCCTGCCGGCTTTGTGGGTAAAGTCTCGTTCACCCTCGGTCTTACCTCGCGGTGGTTCCTTGTCGTAATCGAAAGCATTGGGTGATTCTCCATAGAGTTGATTTATTGTTTTGATATCCTCTCTGTTGATTTCCAAAAGAAAAAAATGATTCTTATAAATTGTCATGCTTTGATACAATGTCGTGATATTTTTATGAAAAATCTTAGTGATGATAAACGGGGTAGTGACAAATTTTGGGTTTTTCTCATGAAGATTCCATTCACGACACTTTATATCAATTTCCCTCCATTTTTTCATGAGTCTCATGAGAATCTATGCTCAACATTTTAAGGTGAGGTGAAAGAGGCTGGAGTTTGCGTGTGTGTGTGAAAGAGAGAGAGAGAGATTGATATAGGTGGCCATGGAGCAAGATACCTACAAATTTGGAAAAATTATTGGAAGATTTTTGGGCAAGTAGACAAATCGGAAGATAAATTTTGGAAGATTGTATGCATTTAAATCCCCGATATTTATCTAGCCATAGGCTAGAAATTTTTGAAATAACTAAACGATTTGATTAATGTAATGGACCCTGACAATGAGTATACTTTATCATAATATCCTTTGATTATTTTCTTTACATTTTTTTGCTGTGTTACATAGCAAAAAATTAAAAGCATCATAAGTATATGGAGAATACAGATTTGGAATAAAAATTGTGTCCACAGGGTGACCACGAACGGTTAAAAGTGTAAAATGTTTTTTTTCTGCCCATTTTTTCATTCGCAATGAATTTTCCAGTAAAATCGGATAAAAATCGGAAAATTTGTCATGTACGCACCTGAATCTTCCTACAACTGCCTTTTTGCCGGTTATTGGATCAGTTACGTCACCTAAGGGATAAACGACTTCGACGACCTGAACATTCAACAATTAATTATTCAATAAAACATTATTGCAAACTGTTATACGAGATACAGAAGACAACAATCATGAGAAATGTATAAAGCGCAATTTTTTAAAATTTATTTTACATACCTTGTGAGTCAAGAGTTTTGTCATTTTTTCAGGCAAAGTTTGTATCAAAACTGTATCACCGGTTTTACATATTTTATGAGGATCATAAGCAAAAACGAATTTATAACTGTTGAAATACTGCAAAAAGAACAAATGTTACATAACCTTAAATATCTTTCTATAACCGAGATTTTAATGGGTTTCGCGTGCGTGACATACCATGAGAAGGTTTTCATCGAGTTCCAGTTCCTTGATGCGAATTCTCGAGGCATTACTTTTCATGCAGGGCATACATTTGCCCAATAAATATCGTATCGTTTGTGTTCCACGAGCTGCGGGAACAGCCATGATCAAAATTTTGCAGTTGCAAGCTATGGTCTATTCGGAGCATTCGGAGTTTGGATCTTTGCGGGGCTTTCAACGAATTCAGACGGCGTCTGAATTTCTGAATTCGTTGGGTAAATCGCGCGCTGTTCTCTCTTTTTTACCCACAGTCGCCGTTCAGAAATGTTTACAATGCCGATAAAGACGAATAATAACAAATATTACTGAAAATTGAGAGTTGACTTTTCAGGAAATGCAAGTTTATTAGCGTTTTACTTAATTTTCCTAAAATGTCAATAATTTATAAGAGAATTTGAATGGAAGACTAAATATTATTATTATCTGCTCTTGATATGACTCTGTCAGAATGTCTTCACATGTGACGACTCGGATGATAAACAAAAACTGCAATGCGTTCAGATACCCTATGCATTTCGTGAACGAGCAAAGCATCATCGGATGTGAAATTTAATTCCAGGCTCAGTGATGCTTTGCTATTTAAAAAAATTGTGAATAATTCACCATTTGTAAATAAAGAGCGATTTAAAAATTGCAGCCATTTCCTATCCCTCGAGTTTGTGGATGCCTCACGTCTCCGGAGTAAGCCAAGTATTGGACAGAGGGCGCCACAATGTTCATAGAATGCCGATACCCATTACCCATTGAAGAACAGATTGGCTTGCCATGAGGAGAAAGCTTTGGACTTTTGCACTTCCACTGTCTTCCCAACTGTCATTCTCAGGAATTGAACAATGCACGAACTCTTTGCACCTCCAACAGTGAGATTATATCACAAAAATTCTAATTTCAATATTCGAATAAGTTCTGTTTATGAAATTATCGTAAACCTTTCCGTACATTTGCTGTGTTGGTAAGTGAAAAAATATCCGTAGTATTCTGTGGTAAAAATATCTTGGGTAATGAGTTTTTCAAAGTCAAACTTTCGTTATTTTTAAGAGGATTGAAAAAAGCATTTTTATATCTAATATTTAAATGATAAATTTTAAAAGGGCAAATCCAATATATGTACGTTTGTTTGGGACTGAGTTGCTGATTTGGTAAATCTTACGGCTTGATACAAGCAACTCAACCCGCAGGTTATCACAAGTTGGATGATTTTATGATCCAGCGTGTCCTGTCCAATGATTTATCGATTTTATTAACTTGTTCGAAAATGATCTCTTTGATCCTCGCTTCATAGATTAATATACTGCCCACATCTATCAGGAGCTCATTGCATAGGAGAGAAGCTCCGTGGCCACGGTAAAACCACACTTGAGAATGTCCGTGAATCGGGCGAGTTAAAAGTCTAATAATAATGGAAACTTTCGAATAGTTGAGGGATAAACTATTCGTTTATCGATGATGGTCTCTCAATTAAGGGCTTGCTTAATTAATAATCCTTTCGTGACCACCGAGAGTTTAGAGGGCTGGAAGAATTAGTGCTAATTGGTTGAAAGCAAAGTGGATGACCTCTGACAGTGGTGGAGCCCTGTAACTTCGAAGCGGGGTAACAAGGCCGGTGTATTTTGCTCCCATGTACTGGTATTATCGGTACGTCGATTTTTCAGAATATCCCAGCTTGATGACTTCTGCAGAATAAGTTAGGATTTTCGTAAAGCAGACACATGTGCGTTTGAAAGGCATCCAAGCATACATAATTAACCACGATAACGAACGGTTTATCAATAAATGCTCTGTTAGAGAATCGGAAAAGGATGGGTGACTGTGCGGTCGAAAACAAAGTGATTGACCTTTGGTGGTGGCGTCCTGTAAGGTTGAGGTATTGTGTCTCGCTTACTTTGTTCATATACAGAGAGTTTGATCGGTATTTTGACCTTTCACACTGTCCTGGCTTAATTGCCACGGCTTTTACGCCACGGGGAGGCTGCGATGGAATCTTATACTCCATTTTTTTAAAACTTTTTTGTTTGGCCGGTGTATTTTGCTCGCATTTCGTAAAGCAGACACGTGTGTTTGAAAGGCATACAGGCATACCTAATTAACGACGATAACGAACAGTTTATCAATAAATGCTCTGTTAGAGAATCGGAAAAGGATGGGTGACTGTGCGGTCGAAAACAAAGTGGTTGACCTTTGGTGGTGGCGTCCTGTAAGTTTGAGGTGTTTCGAGTCTCGCTTACTTTGTTTACATATAGGGAGTTTGTTCGGTATTTTGACCTTTCGCACTGTCCTGGCTTAAAATAAAATCGCGACTCCAGTTTTTTTTTTTCAGTGTAATTATTCACGCTCTTGACTCAACATTCCATGTATACAATCTCACGTATGTCGAGTGTCAATGATGGAATATCGTGAATTATAATTATAGGTGAATTAGCATATACAACAAATGTAATTAGTTTGTAAACGGCAAATGTTCATTGGTGAAATTGCATTTGGGTCGCGGACACGTCGTTTGCTCAGATACATGGGTCAACGCCGCATCAATCGCTCCACGAACATTCGGTCGCAACACACGGTGAGCTTAATTGGTCCGTTAGCGAAGTACCCACTATAGATATGGGCACAGATCACAGGACGAAATCCTCTGCCGTGTCAAAGCAGCAACGATTGCTCTGCCATATGCGTCTCTCTGTGACCTTTGTAACTCGTTCCGTTTGCCTCAGTGACGAGGAGAAATTTAATTTTCTCGAAACACATTTAGAGACTATGGGCAATTGCCGGAGAATACACTTCGATTAAGTACTCGTCGACAATTATCCTCAATCCTCAAAGCATTTTCACCCAATACCAGCGTATAACAAAAATACGATTGCTAATGACGAATTAGCCTTGGCAACTATCATTTGTTTATTTAACCCTTCGAGGTCACCAGGGGGTCAAAATGACCCCACGCGCAACTTTAAGCTAGAATTACTATAAATTATTGCCTCCTTGCTGATTTTTTTTCGCCATTTTGAAAATTTTATAAAAAATCTTTTCCATGATATTCTCATTCTGAAAGGTTCAAACTAATATCCTGAATTTTTATGAGTCGTTCGGAACGATATTAGCAGCGTGGCAATTGTTTAAACATTGCTAGGGTCATTTCGACCCCCTATGACCTGCGCGTTATTTTTAGAATGTGTGACCTCGAAGGGTCAAGGAATATTTAACAAAAATTAGTGTAATTTTAAAGTTAGCCCGCTAAAATGGATCATTCCTCAATGCTCAAAGCATTTTTGCTGAAAATGAGAGTCTGCTAAAGCACAGTCTAAAGTGAAATGAGGAATTTTTGATGAATTGCTCGAAAAAAACTTGAAGCATCAACTATATAGATTAAAATTAAGAGGGAAGTTATTTTTGCGTCAAAATTTTCCGTTTTATTTTTGTTGCTTTCACTCAGCTACGTTCATAACGATATTCGATTATTCTCTTAAAAGTGACACGTAACTATTTTTTTTTAAATATCTGTCACTCACAAACTCCACGAGAAGTTTGATTGGCCAATGCGAGACGATGGATTGCTCGAAAAAAACTCGAAGCATCAACCATATAGATTAAAATTAAGAGGGAAGTTATTTTTGCGTCAAAATTTTCCGTTTTATTTTTGTTGCTTTCACTCAGCTACGTTCATAACGATATTCGATTATTCTCTTTAAAATGACACGTAACTATTTTTTAAAAATGTCTGTCACTCACAAACTCCACGAGAAGTTTGATTGGCCAATGCGAGACGATGGATGACAGTTTGAAAGCAAAGAATGTCAAATGCTCGGAAAATCGTTCACGCTTCGATAAATTTCCAATTTATTTTGTGGCTTTTAACCAATTGTGGGTTTAGTATTCTTGAATAGTCAATGTTGATAATTCTGATTCATTCGAGCGTCAGTTAATTCGCCACGTTGAACCGAGAGCTTTAGGCCCACCAATCCATACAATATATTTAATAGCCTCGACCAAGTGGAACGGAGAATATGTATTTTTCACATAATATAAAACGTACGAGAAGGTCATTTGGGTTAATTAGCTACATACGTTCGAGTGAACTCGCTTCAAAATTATCCTGCGCAACATTTTTTATTCCATATATTTTTTTTTAATTCCGAATAATGATTGGTCATCCAGCAATGGGAATTTAAAATATTCCCAATTCTGATGACCTGATTTTTCGGATCGGAGTAAATTTTATACCTCGAGTGCCTGAATAAAAAAAAGTGAAGAGGAGATTTTTTTTTTAATTGACTAAAACACAAGGTGTCTAATATTGTCTTTATTCCCTGTCTGAGAGCATATACTTTGTCGTTTATATCAACGATTTGTTCTTGTTAAACTAGATCCTAATTTATTTGAAAAAAAAAAAACTTTACGAATTTTTAAACTTTTTTTTTATTTATTTTTTTCGATTGCATACAAAGCATTAAAATTTCGAGGATTTGGGAGAGCCTGCGAGTTCTGACGAATATAGATCCAACGTGAATATATATACCGAGCGAGACCGATATTGCCAAAAAATTTCATTGGAGACAGAAAGCGGGAGATAAAAAGACAGACCGCGAGGGGCGACGATATCTGGGGTTGAGCTCAGCTTGGACCGTCTTCCGTCTCCGATATACATATAATCTCGTCGTCGCTAGCTTTTTCGCAATATATTACTTTTATCTTCTGCCATCTGTATCCAATACGGGGACGTAACGGTTAGGAGGGGTGAGGGGGAGAGGGGGAGATGGGGGTTGGGGGTTGGGGGGTGGATATTCAAGTCTGGTTCGTGCCCGGGCACCATTGTTATTGCGGAATGTAAAGGAGCAAGGAAATTTACGGATGATCGCCCGCGAGAGCCTTTGGGCGCTACATTCACCTTCGTCTTCCTCCCCCAAGGCCCACCCAATAGCCAGGGCGAGGCTGCGCACCCTTCTGTGGATCCCCCCAGGGTAGGTCGAAGAATTTCGACGAGAGAGGACCAAATGAACGGCTGGACTATCTCTCGTTTGTTTGTTGGCAAACCAGCTGAAATGAATGAACAATGAACGACGAGAAAGTTTAACGACTCACATGGATTTAGACGGATTATTTATATCCAGGATTTATGGCACATTATATATTCTGGCAATGAATCGTTAAACAGCTAAACTTTAAAAAATTTCGACTAAAATTGTTTTGCACTTTGATGGAAATATTTTGAATAGGTGCTCTGAGTATGAATGAGAATAAAAAAAATATTCTTCAAATGTGATATGACTGAGATCTTTATAAATATCATATGCTCGTAAGTTAAATTCAATCATATTTGACCCTCGATCCTGTTTATTTATTTTTTCTTGAAATCTGACCTCTGTCTCGTCACCTTGGATACGTCTGAGGTTAAACTACACGCGGATACATTAGGAGGCAAAAAAGCTCGCTCTTAGAAAATACAATTTCTCTCACTCACATGGATTTAGACGGATTATTTATATCCAGGATTTATAGCACATTATATATTCTGGCAATGAATCGTTAAACAGCTAAATTTTACAAAATTTCGACTAAAATTGTTTTGCACTTTGATGGAAATATTTTGAATAGGTGCTCTGAGTATGAATGAGTGTATGAATGAAAAAATATTCGTCAAATGTGAAATGACTGAGATCTTTATAAATATCAAATGCTGGTAATTTAAATTCAATCATATTTGACCCTCGATCCTGTTTATTTTTTATTTTCTTGAAATTTCACCACATAAATACCACAAATAACCACATAAATAATTTTCTGCTAGTTTTGCATCAATAACGGGGACCCTTTTTTTTAATTACTCATAATTAAAGCAGACCTGCCATATCCTTCGACATGTTACACACGATATAGTGATATGTGATAGTATAAACAGAAATATTGGATGTATTAATTTATAGTGGCAATGAAATTTTTCGAATCATCGTTCGTCATAAATATCAAATGCTCGTAATTTAAATTCAATCATATTTGACCCCCTATCCTGTTTATTTTTTATTTTCTTGAAATCTGACCTCTGTCTCGTCACGTTGGATACGTCTGAGGTTCAACTACACGCGGATACATTAGGAGGCAAAAAAGCTCTCTTGTAGAAAATACAATTTCTCTCGTGTTGTTTTACCCTACCGCACGTAGCGTCGCCTCGTGCATTCGCGGCGTGCCACGTGCACGAACGCGTGATAATCGAGGTTGATGCAGCGCCTACACCACCCTCTTCTTCATCCCCTAACGTTGTAGATGTAGCCCGAGGTTTTCGTACGTCGTGTTGATTTAGGCGGGACTGAACATACATATGTTATATCACAGTAGCTCTGTATACAATACGGATAAAGCGCGCGCTATATATATATATATATATATATATATATATATATATATTATATTTGGAGGAAGTGCACGCTGCGAAGATCGTCCATTTATTCAAGACGAAGAGAAACAATTTAGTTAACATAAACATTATTATTGGGTTTTGTTGGATCAGATTGTATTTCCGAGGTACGAGGGCTGCGGAAAGTGTATGGGTTATTTCGGAAATTAATTGAGAGAGAAAATGGTGGCGAGAATAAGCTCGGATTTTTATTTTGAATAATCGACGTTACAATAAATATTTCCTCTCGACAATTTTTGCAATGATTTTTAATGAAATAAATATTTGGGCGTTCCGCAGAAAAAATATTTTCTCTGAATCATCTCTGATTAATGACGAAGTGAGCCTGTTGACTTTCATTATAATTGGCTTTTTTAGTCCTACGAGTTTCAGCAAGAAAGAAAATGTTGCTACATTTTCCATCAGATGGGAAACAATTTTTTAGTCTAAAAAAAAAGATAAAAGAATCCTTAAATTATTTTGTGTTATCTATGTAGTTTTTTTTTAAATTTAGTAAAAATGTTTGCCATTCAAAAATTAAAACGTTTTAATTGTATTGATTGAAACAATATCTAGCTAAAATGAAGCCTTAAATACACCCTAAAGAAGGTCAATAGTTTGAGCCACGAGGAGAGTTTGTTGTCCACGCTGAGTATATTGTCAATTACAATCGTTATGAGAAGATTATCATTGCATAGATACGTTTGAAGGGCAACGAAAACTTTAGTGGTGGTTCAACTTCGATGCTCTCGTCGAAACGTTGGTTGTCGAGTTTGTACTCGAGAAGAGAGCATGGCCGCACTAGTGGTAGACCAGAGGGTAAGTGTATATATATGTATATATATATGACGATGAGCTTTCTGTGTGTATATATTTCTCGAGTTTCCGTGTGTCTGCGTGAGGTGGCAACGTGCGGAGGAGCGCGGATCTCGGCGTGCTATATACATACACAGGATGATGATGCGTCTGTTTCCATGGCGACTGTAGACGTGGCGAGCACGTCCACGAGGGATGGGGCAGGACGGTTTGTGTTCGCCTTGTGCAAGGATCCCCCTTGGTCCCGCGGATGAGCGCGAGCGAGAAAGAGCGACAGGGTTTAGCTGGCTGGATGGAAGAGTGTTCGACGAAGAAAGGGGATACAGGGAAGCTGTTGGTGAAACGAAGGGGTGGGGGAAACCCCGGTGAAAGCAGAAGGGGAGAATTTTTTGTGAACGAACGAACGAGAGGGAGAAAGGGAGAGTGAGAGAGTGAGTGAGAGAGAGAGAGGGGTGGGGAGGGGCAGAGAGAGGGAGGAGGAGAGAGAGGGAGGGAGAGAGAGAGAGAGAGAGAGAGAGAGAGAGAGAGAGAGAGAGAGAGAGAGAGAGAGAGAGAGAGGGAAGGGGAGAGAGAGGGAGAGAGAGAGAGAGAGAGAGAGAGAGAGAGGGAGGGAGAGAAAGAGAGAGAGGGAGAGAGGGAGGAGGAGAGAGAGAGAGAGGGAGAGAGAGAGAAAGAGAGAGAGAGAGGGGGGAGGGGGAGTGAGAGGGGGAGAGAGAGCGAGGGGGAGGGGGAGAGAGAGAACGACACTCTTTATACTCCTGATCATCCAAGAGCCACACACGCCTTTTTGTAATCTTGAAATAAGTTTTCTCTCTTCGACAGTGTTTTTCAACTCTCTTCTCTCTGCTCTCTTGCCTTTCGTTTCGTATACTGACGGCAAATTTCTCGTGGAATCTTCGCCCCGACAATGACAGGAAAGATAACCAGGAAAAGTGAAAAAGTCGATAGCTCGATAAAACTTACATTTCGGTGTAAGATGGCTGACACTTTGATCATATTTTTTGCTATTTTTCCTTGAATCTTGATGTGGAAAGGATTTTTAGCGAGAAATTTTGACAAGTTATCGAGCTTTGGTACATAACTGGTCCAGTAATATTGGCTGCTTCGCCAAAATTAATTGGGAGAAAGCCAGAGTTTTTTTTTTCAATTTGCTTCATTTCGATCTCAACAACAATAATCTGAGTTATCGCGCCCTCGAGCAAAAACCGAAAATGACTTTTTTCTCAATGGAAATTGGACTACAGTTTTGTACGTAAAATAAGATTATCATCGATTTCAACAACGTCCGTTAATCGATTATGTATATATATATATATATATATTTAACCCTCTCAATGTCCTTGGTCGTTTGCAAGCCCACCAAGGGGGTCTTCGCCAGTCTGAAGAGGGGTCTCATTCCGACAATTTGTTCCCCTCGATAATTGAGATAATTGCTGGTCTAGGTCGTTAGTACCCAGGAAAAGAGACAGAGGATCACGTGAGTCCATGTGTATTGGGTCGAGATACTCGGTGGCTCAACGAAAACGCCAATGCAATTACACACAATGATGCAAAATTCTGTATACATAGTGTCTTTTAGCGTCATATATATATATATATATATATAGGGTGCTGACGTACAATACAGTAGAAACCTCCTACTGCAGAGTCCGAAAAATAATCTAATTTTATTTTCGTCTGTAGTACAACGGTCTGGCATTCGTAAGATAATCTAATTTTCGTCTTATAAACGCAGTCCGTGTTCAACATCCACCCTATTTCTCACTCTCTTCTTTATATTATATATATATATATATATATATATATATATATATATATATATATATATATATATATATATAATACACTTTTGTCATATAACTTTTCGTTTGTTACGACGGAGCTTTACAAGCTCAGCTCACCGGGCTTCATAACGAGAGGACGAAAAAGAGACGTGAGAACAAGAGAAAAACTGGAAAAAGGGGGGAGGGAGGGAGGGAGTGGAAAGAGAGAGAGAGAGGGAGAGAGAGAGAGAGGGAGAGAGAGAGAGAGAGAGAGAGAGAGAGAGAGAGAGAGAGAGAGAGAGAGAGAGAGAGAGAGAGAGAGAGAGAGAGAGAGAGAGGGAGAGAAAGAGAGAGAGAGAGAGAGAGAGAGAGAGAGAGAGAGAGAGAGAGAGAGAGAGAGAGAGAGAGAGAGAGAGAGAGAGAGAGAGAGAGAGAGAGAGAGAGTGAGAGAGAGAAGGAGGGAGGGATAGAGAGAGAGGTAGAGACAGACAGCGAGAGAGAGAGGGGGGGGGAGAAGCGATAGAAGTGAGTGTCGGTAGACGTTGTTGGGACACCAACGGCGTTCTCTGCTTTGCGGAGTCCGTTCTCACCGCCCCTTACCCGCTCCTCTTACCAACCAACGTCTCAACGAGTTATTAATGTCTCGCTCCTTATAAAGTACTCAATTTCAGTTTCGTGCTGTTACTCGGGAAGAATGAAAAGGGGAGGGGTGGGGGAAGAGAAGCGAGACCAAGAGAAATGTCAGGGATAATGGCTCTGCCGAGCGGCAATAGAGCTATATACCTAGAGATCGCGAGAATGTCCATCTTTATATATCCATAACCCCTTTATATATATATATATATATATATCTATATACATATATACATATATATATATATATATATATACATATATAGGACGTCGCTGGCGTGTCGGACGTACAAAATTACCGGAGGAACGACGAATATTATAAATGCCTCGAAGTTTATTACAATTTTAACATTTCTATTAAATATATACAGAGTAATTTAGAACGGGGCCAACTTGTGACGTGTTAGAGTAATGAAGAAGCTCACAAACCGTGCAAGAAGAAAGAAGCCCCTGCTCAGAAATATCGAAAAATATTTCGCCTCGATAGTTGTATCGATGAACTGTGATTCTGTACAGGGGAGGTTCGTCTGATTTTTTATCGTTGTGGATATCTACTTTATATCAATTTTTTTTTTTGCTCTTCCACACATACATCACATACTTTGGTACGAAAGATCAATACGTCTTTGACGACCTCTTGTACCCGATGACCAGATGGAAGTTTTCTCTTCTTCCCCCTTTGACTCAATTTTTACTTCCCCCATGGCCCATCTGTCGTCTTAAACCTACTCGGTCTACGTTTTTGCCCAGTATGGGTTCACCCAAGTCACTAAACAGACCTGATTGGTCACTGAAATTAAACAGATGTATGATTTTTGCTTTTACATTTGACATGACTTTTTTTTTTTTTTAATACAATAACGTATAAAAAGTTTGATGTCATCAGGAGATCACTGCAGAAATAGACACTCGTTAAAGTTACTTTAAAACAGGTTATAGAGGAACTCTCTTTAAGTAGGGTTAGCAGAATCACGTCTGTGTGATATGCCTGACGTGTATATAAATATTTTATAATTTTATGCCCCTCTCTCTAGCTCTCGATGGATGCTGGTTTTGGTTCGTATATCGTTTTCTGGCCAGTGTGAGCCTGATGGGCTTGATGGGAGCTCGCTCGTTGGGATAATCGTGCCTCCCTGCAGACACCAAGCGAGCGCACTCTGTTTTACCCACCGAGTCGAAACAGCACATGAGCGACGCTCCACCCTCGGGTACCATCAACGGCATGATTTCTTAATCGTTCCGGACCACGTAACGTCATCAAAAATTCAGTAATATCCATTTATATGCCTCGTGTGGACGTTAACGCATCTGGTGAATATACTTTAATACTGGTAGCTGTTTCGAGCAATTCCAGTCAAATCAGACTCATTTAACGTCTTTTACATTAGTAATGTAACAGGTGGAGGATTTTAGAGGGTGTTATTACGATATTATTATTATACAATAATCTAAAATGCATAGTATTGCATAATGGAAAAAATAGGGGCACTTGGAATTAAATATAACTGCATAGTATTTTTTACTAGACCATGTCTTCTTAAACATTTAAAAACCTTTTACATTAGCAATGTAACAGGTGGAGGATTTTAGAGGGTGTTATTACGATATTATTATTATATAATAATCTAAAATGCATAGTATTGCATAATGGAAAAAACAGGGGCACTTGGAATTAAATATAACTGCATAGTATTTTTTACTAGACCATGTCTTCTTAAACATTTAAAAACAATTACAGCAGCAACAACTGTATTTGATAAAATACAGTTGTTTGTGACAATTTATGAAAAGGTGTCTTCAGTTTTGTTAAAAAGAATCCCAAATGTTTGATATTTATTTTCCATAGCAGGTTCCTCTGATGATTTCGGGTGCTAAATTTTATATTGAATCCCTCGATTATAAAATGTATTAATTTTATTCTATAAATTCAATATTTTTGCTATGACCTCTCGAATGTTGCAGCGATAACTTGAAAAAATGTATGTTTGGCGAATTGATAAAATATTTTCCTACGAATCGAGAGTAACGTTCGGAAATTC
>OY769911.1:1540757-1598069 GCA_963669185.1 Dyspetes luteomarginatus
TATTATTAAATAGTCTATGAATACGGTATTAACTGATCTGTGCCATGCGATATACGATTTGTCTTGTCGCACGTCCGATTGGCTTCGAT
Source organism: Dyspetes luteomarginatus (assembly GCA_963669185.1). Classification (NCBI taxonomy): domain Eukaryota; kingdom Metazoa; phylum Arthropoda; class Insecta; order Hymenoptera; family Ichneumonidae; genus Dyspetes; species Dyspetes luteomarginatus. The sequence continues at coordinate 1,540,847 of OY769911.1, forward strand.
CCACGAGGGCAAAATGAATTCATCGATGCAAGCGTAGAAATTTCCAGTTATATCCAAAAAGTTACCATCAGTTATATCTATATATATATGTATATATATATATATATGCAGTGTACCGGCAATGCGAGGGCGTAAATACATCATCCGTATATATGTTCCACTAAACTGAGACAAATTGCGAGCAATATAACGGGCTGGTACACGGGGCAGAAAGAGAGCGAGAGAGGGAGAGAGAGAGAGAGGGAGGAGAGAGAGAGAGAGAGAGAGAGAGAGAGAGAGAGAGAGAGAGAGAGAGAGAGAGAGGCAGGCAGGCAGAGACAGAGAGAGAGGGAGAGAGAAAGAGAGAGACAGAGAGAAAGAGAGACAGAGAGAGAGAGAGAAAGAGAGAGAGAGAGAGAGAGAGAGAGAGAGAGAGAGAGGCAGAGACAGAGAGAGATGGGGGTAAAGCATTCGTAATATTTCCGGGTTCCTCGTCTGCTGATCGGGTCGCTGCGTCGCGCATTGGCCCCATTAATTCAGCGTCAACGCAGTCGAGGGGTCTACGGGGGTGCTGGAAGCCATCAATTTCATACGTTTCAAACGTTCGCTTACAATTCTGTTTTTTGGTCCTTTTTTTTTTAGTTCCGAAAACGATTGTTTCTCGGTTGAAGTTTTTGCCTGACGAGGATACTACTTGAGGATGTTGCAGGGGTTAAGCTTGACGATAGATAAATTATTGCAAGTCTTTTTTGATAGTACAAAATTCAAGACTGTTTTCATGCCATATGTATTGTACAACTCAGGGCTTTTGTTGATTAAAAAATAATTAATTTGTACGATTTATTTATTTGAACAAATTAATTTTTCTCATACGGAATAAAGAAGAGAATTTTCGATTGACTTGCAAATGCAGTCATGTCGATTTGCTCAAGTCACGTCTACCATTTGGGACTGTGATGCTTTGAGAATAAATAATATGACCTCTGTAATAATAATATGAAAAGTATTCAGTCCTTTGTAAATACTTTTTGTCATAAGAAGATTTGTATTAATTTTTTCTCTGTCGATAAAAAAGAATAAGTAAAAATTCAATATTGAAAAACTTGGCTTTCTTTAACTTAGATATCGCTGTTACGGGTAAAATCATCTTCATTAATATCGAATTACTCGCTCGAACATATTGGTTGTACCTATAATTTTTTAAATATTGTATCAATTTGTTACAATATTGTATTGTTTCAAATATTGTATATATCCTCGATGTCCTCTGAACTAAATTTGCTTATTGTTAATGCAAAAATATGGAATTCACTATTTATCTCTTAAGGGCCATGGGAAAAAAAAGATTTCTCTTAATATCTTATTTTGATGGCTAAATAATCTTGAAATTTTATCAACTTTGAGTCAAATAGTTAAATTCCAGTTTGTAAAAAAAGCAGTTATCCATGATATTAGACCTCAATCACGACAGTTTGGTCGGAAACCAATATTATTCTCGTTTCCTTAACTCGGTCAACTTCTGCCGACAGAAAAGAATAAGTAAAAATTGAAAAACTTGGTTTTGTTTAACTTAGGGTAAAATTATCTGTTAAGGGTAAAATCATCTTCATTAATATCGAATTACTCGCTCGAACATATTGGTTGTACCTAAAAAAATTTTAAATATTGCATAGACAGAGTCCTCGACGTCCTCTGAACTAAATTTGCTTATTGTTAATGCAAAAATATTGAATTCACTATTTATCTCTCAAGGGCCATGGAAAAAAAAAGATTTCCCTTAATATCTTATTTTGATGGCTAAATAATCTTGAAATTTGATCAACTCCTTAATAATCTCGATGAGCCATTTATATAAAAAAATTACCGATAACTATTTGAAATTTAACACTGCGGGGATTATTCTCGTACCAGAGATGGAAAATCAAAATGGCGTTAAAAAATTACCCAGTTACAGAGATTAATAAAAGATACTGCGCCTCGCCAGGAGATACGATGTAGTCTGAAACGAGGTCCTGAGATAGATCGCTACGATCATTTGGAATTTAAAATTGTGAGGATCATTCTCCAACCGGGGATGGAAAATCGAAATCACCGAAAAAAAATCCTATTTTCCGACATCAATGAAAGATACTAAGCTAGGCGAGGGCACGATGTAGTTCGAAACGAGAGTCCCTGATAGATCGCTCGAAGCACATGACGCGGCACAGTAGTGGCCGTTTGGGCGACCAGTGGTGCCCCATTAATAAATCTGCCCAGAGACTGTTTCAAGTTTTATGGACGATAAAACTCCACGCTGAGGGTGGCGCTCTCACTTTTGGAAAATAGGAACTCTCGTCTCCACTCTCTCTGTCCTCTCACTTAACTCTATCTCGCCCTGATGTGCAAAAGAGACTTTGATAAGCCTTGTGATCCTCAATAATTGACTGGTCGTTTTTTTATCCTTTGAAATTTACTCCTTTTACGATTTAAATTCGGTATTGAAAACTTTTCCATCCAGCAGTACGATTTCTCCATCGATAAAACTTTTATGGTTTTATCGGTACTATATATATATATATATATATATATATCTGCCTTTATATACGTGTATATATCCATATATACCAAAGAATAGGGCAATGGCGGTTACTTAGAAAAGAATTACTTCATCTCATCGAAAATTTCTTGACAAACAAAGTCTAATAATACGTATTGGTATATTTGCTAATAAAGTTATTTGCAGATTTTTTAAAAAGGATTAAATCAATCAATTGCTTTATTCTGTAAATAAAATGAATTATTTTGAAATTTAATCATTGAATGGGGAACTCTATTACGCGGGTATCCATACAGATGGTGTATCTAATGATTCAATGATACAAATTTCACATTTCAAGAATTTCATTGATTACTCTTAATTCATTAAAAAAAATCAAATTGCCGAAGTTCATCTCGAATCAGCAAATCGCAATTCGTATAATTGTGGCACTTATTATTATTATTATTATTCATTACAGCAATGAGCGACGAAAATATTCAAATAGTATATAAGCTTGAGAGCTTTTTTCTTGAAAATTTGGTTCAAAATCTTTATTCAAATCGTAACTATACCCCGAGAAGCCGAAATAACTTATTGATAGTTTTGATGCTAGAAAAAAGATTGAACAACTCCCAATTTGATTTCACTTTTAGATTATTTGCAACGAGACTAGCCATCATTGTCCTATGACCCCCATTGCCTCATTCTCCCCTCGACTCGTATAGGAGAGAAGAAAGAAATGGAAAAAGATCGAGCTCAGTGGGGAAAAGAGAAAATAAACCTTAAGAAAGAGAAACCGGGTGTGCGATGAAAGAGATGAAGAAAGAAAAAATGAGAAAAAAAAGTTCCTCCCTAGATGTGCAAGGAGGGAATGAGATTTTTTCTTCTTTCACCGCGATCTTCGTAATTGGTGCTGTGGCCAACAGCCTCAGAAATAGAGAGAGAGAGAGAGAGAGAGAGAGATAAAAAAGATCGAGCTCATTTCTAGTTGCCTATATGTATATATAGGATATATAGGAGCTTAGTGAATAAACGAGAAAATAATAAAAGTAAAAATGTTAGTGAGAGCTTGCGGAGTAGAATAGAATAAAAAGACGAGCTCACAGACGGTTAGATAGAGAGATAGATAGCTAGACATAGATAGATGGAAAGATAAAGGGACGTAGAGATAGAAGAAGAGGGAGATAGAGCTGAAAAAAAGAGAGATAGGAACAGAAGAAGTGAAAGCACAAATAGCGATGGGAGAACAGTTGGCAGGGGTTAGGGAGAGGGTTTGAAAGAGTATCAGAAATATCAAGTGGAGAAGTTGGGTTGGTTGTAGGTGGCGTAGTTTCGCATTAAATCACTTCTCATTCGTTATTGCAGGGGAGCACAACTGGCTGTGTGGATGCGTGTGCACCATCGGTGTGAGCGGTATCGAGGCGTATCGGAAGAAGCCCCTCAGCAAAAGCAAAATCGCGGTCAAAATTCCGAGTCTCTGCTATTCCTCTCTTCAGGAAGTGAACCACGAGCCAACGAGTCAGTCAGCGAGCCAGCCAGCCAGTCAGCCAGTCAGCCAGGACGAGGGAAACTTGCCGGATCGTGAATCGAGCTCTGGCTCTACTTCTCTTTATTCTCGTAAAATTAAGCGACCCTCACGGACACGCTTGGGTGCTTCCCACACACGGTGGTACACCCTGTTACGTCGATCGATGAGAGATATATGTTCCTTCTACAATATCAGGATACTTCGGGGAAATAGCCGATATCCCGCGGACACACAACATCGAGGATATCGTAATATCGGTAGAATCGATTTGTAACAGGAGCAAAAAAAGTTTTCATCGCGACTGGATCGACACGTTAATATCTCATCCTGTTTTGACATACATGAGATTGGAAAAATATCGAACTCTTGACGCTCCGCTGTACTAACTAGTGCTCCTTCGCTACTCGAGCGCCACCTAGCGGGAGAAGTTTGTACGAATGTACGTATAAAAAAAACTCTTGGTGGGAATGCAAGACTGAGCCGATATATATGAAGCGATTTTTATCGCGGAAGTATATGTAATTGTTGAGTTAAATATTTAATCATTCATGTACGTGTAAAAAGGGGTAAATTCTTCGTGTTATGTTCGTACCCTGGAAACCGTTGGGTCGTAAAAACGTAAAATCAACGCCGATACGTGTTAACGCTTTGTTGACGGTTTACTTTTTGCCAGTCGACCTTTAAAACATTTACGTTGAGTGTGTACGAGCGTGTTCCTTAGACTCGGAACGTCGGTAAGTGTCAGGAGCGGGCTTTGCCTCGGGTTTAACTTCTGACCCGCATCTTCGTTCAAGAACTCCGGAGAAAATCCTCGAGTAAAGAATAAGACGAAGGGGAATTTTTTTTAAATATTATTCGCGATTCGTGAAAGTGCGAAAGGGGTGACCGAGTGGAATAAAGGTCATATATTATTTGTGTAGGTTCTATATATAAATTCAGTTTGGTGATAAAGTGCGCGAGTGCTTTTAGTGTTGGTAAGTTCAGTAGTGCGTGTGTGCTTCTGTCTGTGTGTGTGTGTGTGTGTGTGTGTGTGTGTGTAAGGGAGGAAAATATACGTTTTGGTGAGTTATCGCGTGTGTACTTGCGACTTAACTGAAGCGTCGTTAAAGTCGGTTGAAGTGATGCCGTGATGGGGCGCGGCTCAAGTTTCTTCTTCCTAACCACCACAACCCTTGTGGGCACTCTACTCATCGTTACATTGTTCATCGAGAATGTCGACGGAACCCGTGAGTAATACAAATTATTTTCAACTGATTCAATTCTCAACGATTTCTTTAATTAACGAAAAATCTTAGGCACACATATTCACATTGTTTAAGAGCAATATTTGAACAAAACATTTTAGAAAAATTGTGTCTTTGCCTCGATCGTAATACACGTGACGCGTAAATATTTTCACGATGAAAAATCGAGCAAGTATATTCATCGAAATAAAACTTCTATTTTATACTGCCTGAGCCATCCATCTTAGATAAAAAATATCACAGCAGCTTGTGCGTAATACTGTGGCGAGTTTATATACGCGCAAAAAAAAGCAAAAAAAAAAAAAATCGAGAATGTCGAAGGAAGTAGAGGAAGCGAGTAATACAAATTATTTTCAACTGATTCAATTCTCGACTTCTTTAATTAAGAAAAATCTTAGGCACACATATTCACATTGCTTAAGAGCAATATTTAAATAATATGAAGAACAAAACATTTTAGAAAAATTGTGTCTGCCTCGATCGTAATATACGTGACGCGTAAATATTTTCACGATGAAAAATCGAGCAAGTATATTCATCGAAATAAAACTTCTATTTTATACTGCCTGAGCCATCCATCTTAGATAAAAAAATATCACAGCAGCTTGTGCGTAATACTGTGGCGAGTTTATATACGCGCAAAAAAAAAAAGCCAGTGTTGATGCCAGCTTAAGCGACACACAAGGGTCTGTGGTCGACCCCGATTTGTACGCTCGAGAAATATCACATCTGTTATTTCTTTTTCGATATATATATGCCCTCCTCAAAATCCCGAGACAATTTAACCATTGTGGCTATTTACGAAGGGTTTCAGTCTTTAGCGATATTCCATATGTTGCGCGGTAAACAGGAGATAAAAAATATCCCACGATGTGTAAAAGTAGTGACGACGGATTCATAACAAAACACGCTTGTGGCCCGACGGCTACAAAATTCTCGATGTTTTTTCGTGTTCGGGGCACACGAGGGATAAAGCTATGTCAGTTTGAATATATATGTATATAAGAGGTTGCGCTCCCTGTATCAATATTACATCATCTGTAATTATAATGATTATCACAGAGTTGATGTTTTACTAAACGAAAAAAAGATTTTTTCTGCCATAAATTATTTTTTTCATTCTGCATGTAAAAATTAACTGACCGACGTAGATGGGCCTTATTTTAAATTGCTACTTCCTTTGATCTTTGCTGAAAATTTCCATCCGCATCGCTTATAGGTTCTGATCCACTGGTGGAAAACTCGGAGGGTTTTATGGGCGGATAGCATCTAGTATAAATTGAAACCCATCGCCATTGTGCAATCGAAAATCGAGCTTATAGATCGTGACTCGTTGAGTTCACGATACTACGAGCATATCTTTTTCAATACACGAGAAGTTTTAAACGAAAACTTTATTTTCAAATTTTTTTTACACATTTTGCACGAGTCAAAAGAAAGTTGAAAGAAAAATGGACCAAAGTTTTTCGTAGGGGAAAAAATTATTCAAATAAAAATATTCGATATTGTCATAATTTTTTTTTTTTTTACCTGAATGAGAAAATTATTGGACAGAAAAATTGCTAAACTTTTTCTTTACGTTTTATTTTCATTGAAATAAAATATATTCGGTTATTTCGGGGAAAACGAAATTTATAGAGATACCAGTGCGGGGAGAGAGAAGAAATTAGAAGCGATTTTTTTTACAATTGATACCGATCTCCCCTAGTATATTGACGCTTCTACGAAGAATCCTTTGCCTGAAGTTTAAACATCAGTTCGATCCCCAAAGAGAAATTAACTTTAGCCTTGAATTTAAATTTAAATTCAAACCTGAGAAATAAATCAAGATGTGCCTCAAGCTTAAACTCAAGTTTAGGAAAAAAAAAGAAATCAAGTTCTGCCTTAAGTTTAATCATCAGTTCGATCCCCAAAGAGAAATTAACTTTAGCCTTGAATTCAAATTTAAATTCAAGCCAGAGAAATAAATCAAGTTGTGCCTCAAGCGTAAACTCAAGTTTAGGAAAAAAAAGAAATCAAGTTCTGCCTTAAGTTTAAACATCAGTTCGATCCCCAAAGAGAAATTAACTTTAGCCTTGAATTCAAATTTAAATTCAAGCCAGAGAAATAAATCAAATTGTGCCTCAAGCGTAAACTCAAGTTTAGGAAAAAAAAGAAATCAAGTTCTGCCTTAAGTTTAATCATCAGTTCGATCCCCAAAGAGAAATTAACTTTAGCCTTGAATTCAAATTTAAATTCAAACCTGAGAAATAAATCAAGATGTGCCTCAAGCTTAAACTCAAGTTTAGGAAAAAAAAAGAAATCAAGTTCTGCCTTAAGTTTAATCATCAGTTCGATCCCCAAAGAGAAATTAACTTTAGCCTTGAATTCAAATTTAAATTCAAGCCAGAGAAATAAATCAAGTTGTGCCTCAAGCGTAAACTCAAGTTTAGGAAAAAAAAGAAATCAAGTTCTGCCTTAAGTTTAAACATCAGTTCGATCCCCAAAGAGAAATTAACTTTAGCCTTGAATTCAAATTTAAATTCAAGCCAGAGAAATAAATCAAATTGTGCCTCAAGCGTAAACTCAAGTTTAGGAAAAAAAAGAAATCAAGTTCTGCCTTAAGTTTAATCATCAGTTCGATCCCCAAAGAGAAATTAACTTTAGCCTTGAATTCAAATTTAAATTCAAACCTGAGAAATAAATCAAGATGTGCCTCAAGCTTAAACTCAAGTTTAGGAAAAAAAAAGAAATCAAGTTCTGCCTTAAGTTTAATCATCAGTTCGATTCCCAAAGAGAAATTAACTTTAGCCTTGAATTCAAATTTAAATTCAAACCTGAGAAATAAATCAAGATGTGCCTCAAGCTTAAACTCAAGTTTAGGAAAAAAAAAGAAATCAAGTTCTGCCTTAAGTTTAATCATCAGTTCGATCCCCAAAGAGAAATTAACTTTAGCCTTGAATTCAAATTTAACTTCAAGCCAGAGAAATAAATCAAATTGTGCCTCAAGCGTAAACTCAAGTTTAGAAAAAAAGAAGAAATCAAGTTCTGCCTTAAGTTTAATCATCAGTTCGATCCCCAAAGAGAAATTAACTTTAGCCTTGAATTCAAATTTAAATTCAAACCTGAGAAATAAATCAAGATGTGCCTCAAGCTTAAACTCAAGTTTAGGAAAAAAGAAGAAATCAAGTTCTGCCTTAAGTTTAATCATCAGTTCGATCCCCAAAGAGAAATTAACTTTAGCCTTGAATTCAAATTTAAATTCAAACCTGAGAAATAAATCAAGATGTGCCTCAAGCTTAAAATCAAGTTTAAAATCAGGTTCTAGCATGGGTTTGAACATCAGTGAGTGGGCATAAATAAAAAATCCAGTTTGACCTCAAGATTGAGTGACCCAAACGAATGGTATCATTCGTGCTAACTTTCTGTTTAGTCCTGTGGCTATAACTCGTTATTCGCATCCCTACGGTACGCATCGTACGTCCATTTTGTTCTATCAGACTATCTATTGGTCGGCGACCACCAACAATACGACTTTTACTTCGTATACAACTATCTACTTCTCATGTTTTGCTCTTGATCCTCTGTAAAATATACATATACAGCTATATACAGCTATATGTATTCATATATAGGGTGGTCATGTCGCGTTGTGGCGGAACGAGATGCTTACGAGCTGCGACCCCGCTCGTAAAGAGCCCCCTAGCGAGGATCGTTTGCGCGACTGGTGAGTGAGCGCTGAAGCGCATTTTCCATTTCATTCGCGTATATCTACGCTCGTTTCAGCGCTACTTCCACGTGAATATAGGCACTAAAATTTCCTCTAAAAAGTAGATCTTCTATATACAAAAATATACGTACTATATATAAGTATAAATACACAAACAGACACACATATATATGGCTGATTCCGCAGAAGACTTCACAGGTAATCAAAGTGGGGTGACAACGGAAACATTTAAATTAGGTTTACGTTATTGACTTGGTACGAAAGGGAAAATAGAATAGAATAGAAATTTCATGTTTCTACGACCAGGGCTTGAGGCTCGGCATTGATGTGTCAGTCATCTTTTCCTTTTATGTATTAGGATACACAAGTATATAGGATTATATAATACATCGATATATAAGTTAGCTGGACCGTCGACTTCTTCGTAATTTGGTCAACGAATACTTGGCGATCTTCGGCCTCACTTTTCAACGAGCTAATTTACCGTTCATATACCTAAGAATTTATCGGAAAATTTGTGTGGCTGCAAAATGTAGTAAAAGTTATGAGCGTGTCGAGGAGAAAAATGGCGAAGGAGGGAAAGTTGAAAGTTTTTGATGGTATTATAACTGGTATTAGTGTAGGGCGGAGTCGATGGTGGCTTTGGAAAGCTTTAATATACTACTACTTGTAATGTATTGAACGACGCTTTTTGAAAAGTTTGATAATCTTGTAAGTTATGCACATGACACGTGCCTATTTGACCGCCTTGCACGGATATTTTGGTGGTGAGGATGAGAGCCTGGTCGACTTGACACGAGGTGAAAACACGAGGGAGAGAGATCAGCCATTGTTTGCTTTCAAATTTAGAATTTTTCTTCGTAAGGTCTTAAGATTGATCTCAAGATGAAACTTAAATCTTACTATAAATTAGTTTGACTGGGAACTTAAGTTAGGATTTAAGTTTTAGCTTGAGGTTAAATTTAAGATCAATCTTAAGAAGGAAAATTCGGTCCTGGTACTTGGGAATTGGGGATGATTGTATATTTGTTGAGCAACATTTCGGCCCTCTTTTTTTTTCCTAGTTCAATAATGCAAAACAGCGCGAACGGGCATTTACAAATGTCTGTAGAGACCATGCTTTAAAAAAAAATGTTATTTTAAAATAGTTAATTAAAATATGTCGCTAGAATAATCAAAGGATGGATAAAATTGATGAATTAACGGATGATATTAATTGAAGATTTGCAGCTCTGCTCAGAGAAAAAATTTTAGAGCAGCAACTTACTTCTTTCTCTGGGCAAAAAAAAACTAATAAACTGTTGGATATGATATAGATTTGAATGTAAAAAAAATGTAGTCTATGGCAGTACTTTTAATCGCTTCAATAATATTTTCGTTGCATACAACAAACTGCGGTAGAAAAAATATTTTCATCGGCATACTAACGAAGAATAAAAAGCTCGGAAGAAAAAAAAAAAATTTCAAGAGTTTATGCCCGCACAGTTTTTCCATTGTCGATTCAGAAAAAAAAAAGAAACAAGAAAAATTGAAAGGAAAAAAACGAACGGTTCGGAGCATTCTCTCAAAGGACGAAAAATTACAGGAGAGCTTGCACCCGGCTGCATCATGAACGGAAAATAAGAAAAGGAACAGAAATCCGTTGGCCACGTTATTTCTCAGGGATCAAACAGTCACAGTGAAAGCGAACAGCACCAACTGCTGGTACTTTTTCTTCTGTATATTCTACGGTGCTCGAATATATATATATATATAGCTCATTATTATCGAGGAGCCCAGACGGAGGGTTGGAAAAGTCCTTTTTTCTTCATCGTCGACATCGCCATGCCTCTTCTATTATCGACCTGCACTTGTCACCACCATCTTTCGCTACATATAGATACATCACTTTCCTCTATATATATATGTATATCGGACTAGACCGTTTGCACTTGATTTCCACGTCCTCTTCACGCAAATACGTTGAATTAACTATTTTTTTTTGCACGCACTTCCGTTGACAAGAAAATTGCTCGGATTTTTCAAACAATTATTTTTTCATAACCATCGAGAAAGGTTTGATAAAATTTTGATTAGAGGACGAGCACGATTCGCATATAAAATATGAAAAAAGTTTCAATTTAAACGTGTTTGTTGCTCTCTGGTAATTAATGAATTGATTAATTGACTCGTATATTAATTAATATACAAAAAAATGTAATTATTAAAAAAATTGTCACAAGTCCCTGAGACAAAAGTTGGTAGGATAAATTAAAAATTACGTCTCTGTAGATATGCAACGTTAAAATCGCAAATACATTTTTTTTTAATTAATTTTTTTTTCGCTTTTTTAATTGTAATTATTTTTTGTATCGTAACGAATGATATTTTTCAACTGGACTGGAATTTCTTTTCATCGTGTTTTTATACCAGTGGAGAGCATCTATTGCGAGCAACAAATTTTGCGACAGCAGCTGCACTGTTCGAGAGTTCGTTGCTATAGAGGTCGAATGGATGAGCGTTGGGTGTCGGATTTACCACGGAGGAAAAAGTTTTGCGATTGTAGCATCGGAAGGCACCCAACTCTTTCTTTATCTCTCCCTCTCTCTTTATCTCTCCCTCTCTCTTTTTCTCTCCATCTTTCTTTATCTCTCCCTCTCTCTTTTTCTCTCCCTCTCTCTTTATCTCTCCCTCTCTCTTTTTCTCTCCATCTTTCTTTTTCTCTCCCTCTCTCTTTTTCTCTCTCGATACATATATTTACCATCGTTGTGGTACCCACCTGGTATACGACGTTCTCGTTGTCTCTTGTGCTTTTCTCTCATCAAGATTGATAAACGTTATCGCGTTTGCAACGTGGTCCTTCATCAGCACCTTACCCTCTTACTGCTGCTCTTCCTATCTCTCTCTCTCTCTCTCTCGCTTTAACACCAGGCAAGTTCGATTTTCTATCTTTCTCCTTCATTGCCACATATATATATATATATAATATGTGCTATCGTTTGTAAATATATGCTCGTATATATACATGAGAAAGATGAATGATCGGCTCACGAGACCGGAAGTTCCTCGGCTTCTCTATGCTTGCCATCATATATCCTCGTCTCATCGCCACGTCCTCTCACATGTCTTTCTGGGCAAAAATCTTTTATTTTTTCTTTTCCTCTGCCTCACCCGTCAAATTGACTCAGCTAATGTTCAGGATCATTTTCCATTACAGAGTTTGATTTACTCGATTATAGTAATAACCATTCGGTCAAACACAAAATACTTTTTAGCATTGACCGATTTTTATTGATTTTCGTACTGCGATGAAAATGAATTTCTCAATTAATTATAAATAAATTTTAATTTATTGCCTCGCGCACTCTCGTCTCGTGCAGATCGATCTTGATCAGAAATTCCTTTCACCCGACATATTTTTTTACCGTCTCATTATTGCATAATCAATTTTCAAAAGAAGTAGAAAATTTTTCAAAGTATTTTACGAAACGTCATAAATATTTTTTTTCGTACATTTGAAATTTGTCAAGTGTAGAATTTTTTTATTAATAATTTTAGAGTCAAATTGTGTTGATCCTTTAGTTTGATAAATTTTACTTATTTTTTTTTAATACGCAAAGTAAGTACGAGTACGAATGAAAAGTGAGAGATAAAGTAAAAAAATATGTATATAGATAAATACTGGCGAGTAAAGAGGTAACTGCACAAATTGAGTGCAGGAAAAAGAGAAAAGTAGTAAATTTTTTTCTGCCTCTCGAAATCACTCTGTCGTACGCTGATTCGTACCCACGTAGACAGTGCATAGTCGAGCCGGAAAGCGATAAAAAAAAAGTCCACACTGGTTATATATAAATGTGCAGTCTGGACTGCACATATATGGGGTTTTTTATGTCAGCTGACGAACCATTATTCAAATGTCCATTATTTCCTAATTTTTTTTTCCATCCCTAAGACAGTTTAAAAAATGTTCCTCTCATAAACTCTATTTTATTATCAATTTTTTTAATCGTAGAAAAACTTCCTTATTCAACAATCAAAAAAAAATAATAATAATTCAGGATTTCAGGATTGCGAAATTTTTTTTTCCACAATTACTAAAAATACTTTATAAGAAATAATTAATAAAAATCCAACCGAGTGTATTGGGTCGTTCTCTTTAGCACGGAAAGCCCCATTCATTGTGAATACATAGCGAGAATTTTTTACATACCCATAAGTACATACCATTTGACCGAATCAGCATGAAAATTTGGAATTCTTTCATTGGTCGCTCGTTCCTTCTCGTTTCTAGATCACGCTGGACGGATTAGCTCGTAAATTTTTTTTTCCAGTATTCCGTTGTGTGTTAGTTTCACGTTTGGGTTAAAATTAAAAAAGGCCTTTCCGGAAATGTTTTTATGCGTTAAATTATGGACTGTTCGCCTTTTTGACTTCAAGCAGGCGATGTACGTGTATTTGTGTTTATATATATATATATATATATATATATGTGACGATTCGTAAAGAGGGTTGGGCGTACGTTATATGCCAAGAGCCAAAAGATGATTTATGTATTTTCGTCCACGAGGACCGTAATATCTGCTTTATGACTCGGCAGATGAGCGAAATGGCTTGCTTCTTGTGTGTGTGTGTGTGTGTGGGCGAGTTCGTTCCACACATATAGACGATTATGCTTCTTTCCTGCTCTTTTGCCAGTTCGCTTTTACTCGCCTTTTTATACGCGTGTGTCCATATATAGATATATATATATACACATATATACCTATATAGAGTTTTATACATATACTTTTATGTATATATATATAGTTATGTGGTACATTATGTGTATATGTATGCATCTATCTGAGCTTGGGGTGCACTGATAGGTATATTAACCCCTCATGCGTATATATATACATATATATATACACACACCTTGACTCTCGAGGGAGTGCTTTCTTGCAACGAACTGCGGTAACGGCGCTCTCGTCCGGCTAACGCATCGGCAACTTTTAATATCTTTCCCCTTTGATTTACTAGCCATCTCTGGGTAGATATATATATGCGAGTGTGTTGAATTCAAATGCGAGCACAACCCTGCCCGCTTCATTTTGCCATTACTCTGTATATATATATATATATATATATATATATATATATATATATATATATATATATATATATGTGTGTGTGTGTGTGTATGTGTGTGTTCTCGTTCAATGAACTCGATGTATCCTACTTTTAATTAGCATTCACGATCACTGAGATTTCGTTCCAGTCTCGATTGACTGTCTGGGATATACATATGTAGCTATATATTAATTGTATATGTATATATATATATATCGCACATGCATTCGATCGTAAAAAGTTTGATGGATGTGTCCGTCATGTTATTGACCCAATAACTGGTGTATTTTTATCGGTAGTTGTTTTATTTAGTTTTAGGGGCCCCATAAAAATAGTCTAATGCATTTCTCGATTTTTAAATGTTTTTTTTCTACTGTTATTTTTGGTGTTTGTAATTTTTTTTTTTCCACGATAGCTCGCAATTGCTTGGACATGAATTAGTCAAGAGTGTATTCCAAGGGTCACCCTGACGAGAAATAAATATAGGCAAACGTAATATATATATGTATATTATACCAGCTGATGTGTAGTGGCTCGTGCCCTCCGCTCGTTCACAATTGCTTCTCTATTTGCTTGGGTCACGTTTGGGTTTGGGTACGATTGGGATAAACAAATAAAACAAATAATTTTTCAATATAGGATACGAAATGTACGACATAAAAAATAGATACTCCATTTTTATTTACCATGCATATTTGCCACATATTTGAAAACAATTTTAATTTTAAATTATTTCCATTGGATTAATTCGCTTTTGTCTAGATTTTTATCTCGACAAAAATGATTACGGTATTTTGTATTTTTTTCGGCACTAAATCGCCATTATTAAAACTTTTGGGAAAAGGACAATCGTCAATTTTTAATTTTTGTTGTGTATAAACGAATGAGATTTTGCATTTTCAATGTTTAGGTGGTTTGCATGAATTTTTGAATATGATTTTTCGATGGAAATTCATATAGCACGTGGGAAGAAAAATTGCAATTTTTTGAAATAATTTTTCGATATGGGATACGAAATGTACGAAATAAAAAACAGATTTTCCATTTTTATTTACCATGCATATTTGCCACATATTTGAAAAATGCATTCGAATATAAATACAATTTTATATATCTCTCTCGTGTATTTTTCCCATATAAATTATTTCCATGGGATTAATTCGCTTTTGTCTAGATTTTTATCTCGATAAAAATGATTACGGTATTTTGTATTTTTTTCGGCACTAAATCGCCATTATTAAAACTTTTGGGAAAAGGACAATTGCGTCCTCATGAAAAGATCAAATATTTTCTCAATATTTTTCTCGTTGGTATTTCATTTTTCGTTCGGCAAGGGCGTCGATGTAATCATGCCTACAATAATAGAGACGCTGCAGAGAGAGAGAGAGAGAGAGAGAGAGAGAGAGAGAGAGAGAGAGAGAGAGAGAGAGAGAGAGAGAGAGAGAGAGAGAGAGAGAGAGAGAATTCATTATAAACTGAGCACAACTATGAAACAGGGCTCTGGAACATGGGGGTATATATGCCGCTGAAATCCGTTCTCCCTCGAACCGACACGAGCTTGGGGGATCCTCGCGCAGCGGGGGAGAGCTTATCCATAACGATTCAGTGAGGTTGTCCAAGCGTAAATGTAACGATAGTGAGGTCTCGGTGGACTTTCCTCTTGTTCCCGGTCCGGCTCATCGATTCTTACACGGATATGCCCTCGCGACCCCGCAAATGATGTATATATGTACGCATATACATATTGCTACGTGGAAAGGTATATATACATATATATATATATTGCTACGTGGAAAGGTATATATATATATGTATGCACGTTTATGTGTGATGTATACATAGTATAAGCATATATATATGCCATCACGTAGTGAGAGATAATGCCCCTATACAATGTCCGGTTGAATGAATCGTCGACGTGGTCATTCCTCCTTACACCTACATATAGCAAAGTCACGTATTGTATAACCTCTATCGGAAAAGCACGAAAAATTTCTCGTGGTGTTCAATCATCCGTGCGAGCTCTGTAGTCGTGATAATTTTTTTGTTTGTGAAAAATTTCACCTAGAATTGCGCTTTACGAGATTAAAAACGGATCGAATGAGAACTTTTATGTTTTCTCTGGAATGGCACAATTATTCCCAATGATAACATAGAAAAATCATTTTTAATTTTTGTTATGTATAAACGAATGAGATTTTGCATTTTAGAGGTTTAGGTGGTTTGGACGAATTTTTGAATATGATTTTTCGATGCAAATTCATATAGCACGTGGGAAGAAAAATTGCAATTGTTTATACGAAGAATTGGTTCTGTGAGAATGTTTCATGTCTTCTGACTCGTAGGAAACATAACGAGCAAATTTATTGGCAACGATTTTTATTTTCGAGACAGTTTGTGCCCCACGCACCATTGAATTAAATCTACGATCTCGTTTGTAATATCTGAGACGTGTTGTCGTTCAGTTATTCAGTGTATAGGAAATTCTATTGCAGCTTCGAGCAATATCTTTAAAATAGATTCTGTGAAGGAAATTATTGGAAAAACCCATCCAATGAAAAAAAAAAAAAATAATGCTCGTGTCACACGTGTTTCATTTAAATAAAATAACATTTCTTATCGTTAGACATGTTATTTTAGTTATGATTAGAGAAAAACATTTCGCAAATGTAATTTGTCAAGTATGAAATTAACGATTTTCAAGTTTAAAATTGTCTTGATAACGTTATCAGACAACCAGAGCTTATCAGTATTTTTTCACAAAAAATAAAATAAAAAAATCGTTAAAAATATCTTTAAAATAGATTCTGTGAAGGAAATTATTGGAAAAACCCATCCAATGAAAAAAAAAAAAAAATAATGCTCGTGTCACACGTGTTTCATTTAAATAAAATAACATTTCTTATCGTTAGACATGTTATTTTATTTATAATTAGAGAAAAACATTTCGCAATAGTAATTCGTCAAGTATGAAATGAACGATTTTCAATTTCAAAATTGTCTTGATAACGTCATCAGACAATCAGAGCTTATCAGTATTTTTTCACAAAACATAAAATAAAAAAATCGCTTCACCTTCAAAATTTTTATTGTTTAAAAACTCCTTGAAATTAAAAAAAAACAATGACATGTCTAACGATAAAAAATGTTATTTTATTTATAAGTAGAGAAAAACAATATCAGTATTTTTTCCCAAAAAATAAAATAAAAAAATCGTTAAAAATATCTTTAAAATAGATTCTGTGAAGGAAATTATTGGAAAAACCCATCCGATGAAAAAATAAAAAATAAATAATGCTCGTGTCACACGTGTTTCATCTTCCCTCCACCTTCAAAATTTTTATTGTTTAAAAACTCCTTGAAAATTAAAAAAAAAAACAATTACATGTCTAACGATAAGAAATGTTATTTTATTTATAAGTAGAGAAAAACATTTCGCAATAGTAATTCGTCAAGTATGAAATTAACGATTTTCAAAATTTCAAATCAAAATTCAATTCAAATTTCAAAACTGTCTTGATAACGTCATCAGACAACCAGAGTTTATCACAAAAAAAAAATTTCACAAAAAATAAAATAAAAAAATCGTTAAAAATCACGATACAATAAATGAACTTTTGTTCAATTTAAATATGCAAGTTAGAGTTTGAGCCACGATATGAAATTATGAGAAATTTAATCAGATCCAAGATAATATCAGCCTCGTTGACCAAGTCGACATGGAGTGTCCCATATACATGTTGTATAATATTATAAAAGAATGCTTCGAAAGCCACGAAATAGTGCAACGGTCTCTGAGCGATAAACCATTCGATCTACCGCGGGCGATCGACGACGAAAAACTTCGAGTCTCGAGAAAGTACTCTCTGCTACACGTGGATTTCTATGGCGAAACTTTTATTGCGTGCTTGTATATGTATATACGAATGACGAGAGAGAGAGCCAGAGAGAGGGACAGAGAGAGGCCTTTTTCTTGTCTCGAGGGAAAATCCGGCGACAATTTCTTTCGATCCTCTTTTTCTCTTGCTCTTGTACGTATATATTTCTCCTAAAAGAGGGCGAGAAGGAAGAGAATATCGAAACTTGCTTTCGATATCGAACAAGTTCGACATAAAAGTGGTATCGAAGAAACTAAATCCCTTTCATCTCGTGTATATATATATATATGTGTATCGGTTCTTGGACAATCGTTATTAGTGTGGCTTTGCACTCAAAAAAAGGAATGTCTTTTTTAACTTAGTTCGTATCGTATATTTATTGGCTAAAATAAAAAATATATTATGTTTACATATATATATCTGTATACATGTAATATGTCAGGAAAAAAAAAAGTTACGATCAATAATCCTGAAATATTGTTAATTTAATGAAAAAGTTGCCATGAAAAAAAAATAATAATAATTTCACAATGATTATAGATTATTATTAAAAAATATACATTTTTATTAATTTTCTTTAATTCGAATGTCCATGCGGTTATTCGAGATGGAAAACTTCGTTAGCGAGGTAGTTACGAATATTTTCATTCCATTTACGAGAGTCCCTGGAAATTTAATTCGTTGGGCAATCCGCATCCAATATACATTTCGTCTATTCGTGAATGATATACATATATATATATATATATATATAGAGCACACGAGGCTGAATAATAATTCAGGAACATTATTTGGGTGCAGGGCGTCTGGCGCAAAGCTCGTCGAAATTCGCGGATGATTTGACAGAATTAATTACATGTCCCTCTTCTCTGTTATAGATGAGGGATATATGTATATACCAAATGACAATACGAGCACTCGCGATAACCGACCACTTTATATGCGATGGTTCACAATTATTATAGATATCAAGCAATTCTCGCGTTTATTCTGGGATTCGAACAATCGAAGCCTGGCATTTAATGTGCATGCACGATAGGATATGTGATATACATATATATATACATATATATATATATGTGTGTGTGGGTATAATTAACTTTTCCGATTTCATATTTTCGTTATTTCCTAGTTTGAGATTTTTTTTATATCAAGAACTCATTATTTGTTTGACGAATATTTTTTGGTCGAAACTAAAAATGTAAATCAAAGGAGTAATAAAAAAAATCCATCACTTCTTACGATAATTTTGAATCTTTAAAAATAAATAGTTATTAGTATTCTGAAGAACTCAAAAATGGTAGGCTGAAAAACATCGATTTTGTAAAAAAAACTCAACCCTTTTTTTTCGATGGTTCACAATTCGATATTCGATGGTTCACAATTATTACAGATATCAAGCAATTCTCGCGTTTATTCTGCAATTCGAACAATCGAACCCTGGCATTTAATGTGCATGCACGATAAGATATGTGATATACATATATATATATATATATATAAATATGTGTGTGTGTGTGTCTGTATGCAGCCAAAGTGCAAAAGTTTGCAAAGCCTAATCAGAAGTAGGGAAAAAATATTAACTTTTCCCATTTGATATTTTCGTTATTTTCTAGTTTGAGATTTTTTTTATATCACGAACTCATTATTTGTTTGACGAATATTTTTTGGTCGAAACTAAAAATGTAAATCAAAGGAGTAATAAAAAAAATCCATCACTTCTTACGATAATTTTGAATCTTTAAAAATAAATAGTTATTAATATTCTGAAGATCTCAAAAATGGTGGGCCCAAAAACATCGATTTTGTAAAAAAAAAAGGTCTTCGATTTTCTATCCTCATTTTCAAATTGATAATTCCAACATTCTTCTCTGTAGATGAGTTAAAAATTCTTTTTTTTTTTTCACGAGATCTGCACACGGTTGATTTCTCTAAAAAGTTTATAAATCCAATTGCGAAACATCGTTTGGGGATTCGTTTATAATCGTTTTGAACGAATGCTTTGTGTCGAACAAACGATCCGATAAATAACATTTGTTTCGGACATTTCCCGCAACGGAAAGCGCACCAGCGTCTCTCGCACCATCCAATCATTGAGACACACATAGACACACGAATATACAAACATATACTGGTGTCTGTGCGTTTTGCTGATTAATTGAAAAGCATCCGAGCGAACGAGCGAATGAAAACGAACGTTTTCCGAGAATCATCGAATGTATTCACGTGTACACACGTACATATATACATAGACGAATAACGTTATCTCGAATTCTTCGACCATGCAATTATTTATCTATACATATAAATATATTCTGTTATTTGTTACACATTCATGAATTACCAAGTGTAGACATATTTTAATGTAATAAAGAAGAAATTTCATATAAAATTAATCAAACATATATATATACACGTGGGTGTATATCGATATGCCAAAATTTTCGGCCTCACTATAGTTTATTCACGGAAATATATCAAATTAATCCCATTTATTTGTTACAACTTCATGAATTTTCATAATTTATAAATTTGTAATTCTAAAGCATATCTAAAATTTGAAGAAAGTATATTTATATGCAAATTTAGAATATCCAATATCAAACTAAAATTCATCAAACATACACGTGGGTGTATATCGATATGCCAAATTTTTCGGCCTCACTATAGTTTATTCACGGAAATATATCAAATTAATCCCATTTATTTGTTACAACTTCATGAATTTTCATAATTTATAAATTTGTAATTCTAAAGCATATCTAAAATTTGAAGAAAGTATATTTATATGCAAATTTAGAATATCCAATATCAAACTAAAATTCATCAAACATATATACACGTGGGTGTATATCGATATGCCAAATTTTTCGGCCTCACTATTGTTTATTCACGTAAATATATCTAATTAATCCCATTTATTTGTTACACATTCATCAATTTTCATAATTTATAAATTTGTAATTCTAAAGCATATCTAAAATTTGAAGAAAGTATATTTATATGCAAATTTAGAATATCCAATATCAAAAGAAATATCAAAATATTTCTCTTGGGTTGGGTTTTGTTTCTTCCCTTTGAGCAACGTTATTTTTGAAGTATTCGAATCATGAATCTCCATTTTATCACCAATTAAAGATTGGTCTAGATTAGTTTGGGCAAATTTAAATTGTCTGAATTTAACCTGACAGATGCAGGCAATCAGTTACGAATGTTATATATATATATAAATGTGGCTTTGCACTCTTCCAGTAGGTTTTTTCATTCAACGAATCTAATAGAATGAATGAAGACAATGTCGTTACTTCCGAGCTCGGTTTCTCTCGCGTGCCAAAAAAGTCTTCCCTTCTCTAATTTTATCCAATTATCCGTTTTTTTCTCCAATTGACCGAGTTTGAGGTTTTCCTTGCAAGTGTGCACACACTGTCCTGCTTCTCCGGCTCACTCGAAAATAAAGCTTCGCGAAGAGTACGTCGTTTCGCGAAGTACGAGTGGAGAGAGAGCTTTGACAAAATGGAGAAGGAAATACGATGATGGGGAAAAAGGAAATTATAAGATAAGGGCTGTGGGTCTCCCTCTCTAGCTCTCTTCACAGATAGGGAGAAATGGATAGAGGAGGGGAGGGAGAGAGAGAGAGAGAGAGAGAGAGAGAGAGAGAGAGAGAGGAAAAGTGGTCGTCAAACGGACGCGATACCTCGACTTCAGCAGCAGCAGTTCGAGGCATTTATCCTAATTGCAATTTTGAAACTGTTACGTGGATTGCTCCTCTCATGCTCTTTCAAAGACGTTTTTCCTCCCTTTTAGCCTTGATTAACAAATGGATAACGTCCCAGTACAAGTGAATATATAGCGTTTCATGGCTTAAACAAAATTTATACAATATTTTGGAAAAGTTATTATCGCTGTCAAAAGTGATTCAAGATGATTATTATTATTTTTCATTTGAAAAATTGATCGCAAGTTAATTATTTGATTAAATATCGTCAGGTTTTAGTGCACACTGAAGAATCGTGAAATAAAATTTCCGTGACATATTTATTCTACAGCCCAAAAAGTAATTCTTTTAAATCCCATGAACAATCATAAGTTTTTTTTTTAGTTAACATTTAGATGTAATTTTAAAAATCCTCAAAATAAATAACATAAAATAAAAATTAATTAAACGTACCTAAAATAATTTAAGTGGCACATAAAATTCGAGAGTAGGGAAATTTAAAAAATAATTTTAACACATGGTGGATGAGTCGAGTTATGAAAATTTGTGAAACAGTTAAACGATGCTGATCAAATTTTTTTGAATTAACTTGGGGCTTCAAGGGTCATGTTTTTCGAGGATAACGAGCCTGAAATGAAAGACAGGATTGTTGGTGCGTTTGGACGAAAAAGGAACAAAGAATAAGCTACGAGATGCATAATAGGGCAGGTAGAAAGTGGTATTAAAGCCCCTGGGCCGACAAATTGTCGTGAAGGTTCTTTCCCACTTGAGCGTATATGCTGTGCAACGAACTCCTTAGGGATAAATTTGCATTTAAGAGAAGACCAGACGGTTTCGCCGTTACTCCAGTAATCTATACGACCGTGATTAATTTCTCTCTCACGAGAATTTCTCATTCCCTCGCCCTTTCTTAGCAAGCACAACGTGAATTATTCTCATGTTTTTTTTTTTTTTTTTAATCGTATATGACAAAATTTATAAAATTGTCATATTAAATTTGAACTTTCACTTGGACTGAGACGCAGTTAAGATAAAAAAAAATAATTTGAAATAATATTATGAAAAAATAACTATTCATGATTATTTTATAAAAATCAATATTTTATATTTTGCTTATAATTCAGGATAATTTGGAATAAAAATTCTTCCGCAATTAATAATGATTTGAAATAATAATAATTCATAGCAATTATTTCGAAATTTTTTTATAATAAATGTACAATGTTCTTGCAGCAAAATTAATGAAAATAATTAATTTATTCCGTTGATAATTTTTTTTAAATAATTGCTTACAATTATTTTATTAAAATAAATGAGGGAATTTTTGCTCATGTTATGTTGGACGATAAAAATGAAACATCCGTTGCTCGTAAAATTCCAGCTTGGTTGATAAATAAATTGCTCAATCAAGCTCTCGGACATCTTAATTCAAGATGAGTCCCTCGCTCGGCGTTCGTCTGTGGAGATTTTTCAACGCCTCCCAGTTGTAAAATAGACATCAGGGACCCTCAGTGGCGACCGGAAGTGAAGTCACTCTGTGGGAGACGTCGACATGCGGGTCTTTGTATATATTTTCTACTCACCTCCGAGTGCATACTATATATATATATATATATATATATATATATATATATATATATATATATATATATATGGGGTCACTTGATGGGTTGACGAGACTGTAATGAATTTTCCAACTCGTATATGCTCATTGGTGAGATGCGGGAACTATTTATGTGATAATTTCAAGGGTTTCGTAATCGTCGTGCTTACGGCAAACGACCAGAATCGCCATGGAATTTTTAATATCACTGGCATTAAGAGGGGAAATTATTTTTTCCAAATCATTGACCATCAATATTTTGGTGTTGAAAATGGTTGGCGTCGTTCTTGGATTCGTTGGTTCGAGCGAAAAACAAAACCTCAATATATATATATACCCAAAGCCAAATCAACACATTTAAGACAATAAACAACATTTTTCGTCTTCGATATATATGTATATATATATGTATACGTATATACTATATACATATATATATACGTATATACTGTATACATATATGTCTTCAACCAGAACGCCATGTTTAAAAACCAGAATCTGAGGTAGGAAGCTACACAAGAATTGTGTAGCTGAATGAGAATGGGGAATGAGATTAAGTATACAATATATATATGTTGGTATTTGGTATACGTAAGGCTAGTCGGTTGAAAGGTCGAGCACATGCGAAAACGACCTAAGGCCCACCTCCCCCCTCCCCACTCCTCACTCAATCACCCCTCCTTAGCAAAAGCTCCCCCAAGGAGTTTTGTATAAGGTTGATTAGTTCATCAATCAAGGACGAAGTGTTTACTCCTTTGGCGTCCGATCAATTACTGACTGATCCACTACATTTCCCCTCCCCTTCATCTGACCTCTCCGCGTTCTTCTCATGGTTCTGACTTTGCTCTTACCCTTCTCTATATTCAACCCTCTTAGTCCCTTGGCCACTCTTCACTTTTCTCTCTCTCTCTCTCTGTCTCTTTCTCTCTCTCGCACTCTTTTCCTGCCAATTTTGGCGTTTCTCGAGACTTCGTAATTTTGAGCCGTCGAACAGTCATTGATTGATTGTCCGATGTCCGTAGCCAACTTTTTTTTGTCTCTCCACTCTTTACCGGCGATCTTACGAGGTTCGCAGGTTCTCTGAACGTTTCGATCTCCTCTCTGACACAGATGGAAGCAGGCGGAAGTCTGTCTGCCCACACACGATAAAGATTTTTTTTATCTCGACAGTAATTCATCGAGAGACGAGCAAAACACTCGACAAATATTTATTGAGTAATTAGCCAGTAAATTAGAGGTAAAGAATTTTTGAAGAATCTCGTTTGCAATGGCCGAATAATTGAATAATTGATTTTTTCTGTGGTGAAAGATTTTTTTTTCGGTACATAATTTTCTCGTGGGTATATTTAATATTTATGATATTTTTTAGAGATTTTTTTTAGAGGTTTTTGTCGCGATTATAATATACAAAATTTAGCCAATAATTGATTTTATTAAATTCATTTTCCCCGAATACCACACATTCACCGCATCGTTGCATTAATTTTATTATCTTTCAGCTTGTAGATGTATATATATATATATATATATTCAATATGTGTTTAATTGGAATTTGATTAATTATCGTGGGAAAAGAGAATGAACATTTTTATCGACCGAGTTAACTGCGGGAATTTGCCTCATCGGCACATTTACCGATTATTATAATGAAAATTTCATGTGTGTATATATATATATGTATATCACGGTGTTAAATTCTTTTCGCTCCTTCCATCAGATGACAAAAAAAAACGTATTATACAATAACGACGAAATTCTCGTCCTCGATAAACCGAGTGGTCTACCACATCCGCTCCCTTATTGCTTTGGGCCTATGAAAACTTCCTGGTCTGTGGGTCAGGTTTGGCACGTGTGCTTTTAATCAAATTGTAATATTCTTATATAAAAAGGTGAAATTTATCGTTAAAAATACATACAAAAGTATAAAAATAACTCTTTCAAGTTTTATTTAATTTACAAAAAAATTAATTGATGTTTTAAACGGTATTTAAGCAACGATAAAAATAGAATATCCAGCAGTGTGTAGAATTGACTCCTTTAAAAAATCTAGTCTGTCATGGCTTTGACAAACATTCATTTAAAAATGTTTCTGCTCAATATATGAGGAGGTGTGAGACTAAAGTTATTCGATTTTCCGTGGAATGACCCTGTCTGTGATGTGTACCGAGATTGACACGGAGATGACCCTGACAAGACACAATGTTTGTTTTTCCAAAAAATTTCAAATACCTCAAGATTTTTACTGACCTATAAATGTTTTTCCAAAAAATTTCAAATACCTCAAGATTTTTACTGACCTATAAATGTTTATCCAAAAAATTTCAAATACCTCAAGATTTTTACTGACCTATAAATGTTTTTCCAAAAAATTTCAAATACCTCAAGATTTTTACTGACCTATAAATGTTTTTCCAAAAAATGTTAAAATTCCTCAAGATTTTTACTGACGTATAAATGTTTTTCCAAAAAAATGTTAAAATTATAATGTGACATTGTAAAGATTTTTGGAAAAAATTCTAAAAAACATTCATGGATCCGCGATAATATTGACTAATATAGCGTGACGATCTAAAAAAGTTTGTGCTCAATATGAGGAGGTGAGTCTGTGAAGTAATTCGATATTCTGTGGAATGACCCTGTCTGTGATGTATACCGAGATTGACATGGAAATTTCAAATACCTCAAGATTTTTACTGACGTATAAATGTTTTTCCAAAAAAATGTTAAAATTATAATGTGACATTGTAAAGATTTTCGAAAAATATTCTAAAAAACATTCATGGATCCGCGATAACATTGGCTAATATAGCGTGTCGATCTAAAAAAGTTTGTGCTCGATATGAGGAGGCGAGTCTGTGAAGTAATTCGATATTCTGTGGAATCACCCATACATAACGTATCTGCGGTATATGCCGAGTGAGGCAAAGGTGGAATTTAAATGGAAATCACGTTTGCCTCCTCCGGCAAACAAACTTTCTAGAGAGGTATTTTTTTTTTTCTGCGAGCACAGCCTCCTCTGTCTTTACGAGAAAGATAAAAAGATAAAAGAGAGCGAGAGATGGCAATGTATAATAATTGTCACCTGCTATTTCGTATTCCGGACATTTTGTTATGCGCTGTATATATAGCGAGTGAACAAATATTTTCCATATAAAAATAACTGCGAGGCTGCTGCAACGTACCAGCTCGCACAGTGTAGAGAAAAGCATATTCTTATATGTATGTATATATATATATATATATATGCAGGTACGTGCGTATGTGTGTGTGTGTGAGAGAGAGAGAGAAAATACATATGCATGTGAAACGTTGTCCCAACGTGGTCCCAACAGCATCCTCTGTTCCCCCCATCCTTATATGTATATATTCTTATATGTATATATATATAATTGTATATACATATATATATATATATATATATATATATGCACGTACGTGCGTATGTGTGTGTGTGAGAGAGAGAGAGAGAGAGAGAAAATACATATGCATGTGAAACGTTGTCCCAACGTGGTCCCAACAGCATCCTCTGTTCCCCCCATCCATTCCCATCATTTGTGAGAGAGTCCAGCACTATCTGGAATTCGAATTGGCAAATTCGACGAGAAAGCGTATAGTATACAATATATCTGTATATATATAATACATACAGACGTATATATGGCTCTCGTGTCGCGAGAGAAGGAGAGAGAGAGAGAGAGAGAGAGAAGGAGAGAGAGGAGAGACCCTGAAATAACTGGATTTGCATAAACAAAACGGCCAATCTAGTTTATCGAGTCGAATTTCCCTCTCGCTCTCTCTCTTTTTCTCTCTTTCACTCGCTCTGCGAAAATTCGAAAAGCTGATGCATGCTATGTCCTCACCAATGTCGGGAGGACTCGGGAGAAAGATACAGAGCTGCTGTTGCATGGATATGGTAACCAAGCATTCGACCGTTGTACCGGATACATCCGCCAGAGGGACACACACGATGCAACATTGGATCTGACGCTCTGTCTGCACTCTGGATTCGTCGCCAACCTGCATGAATACACACGAGCGTACTCTTCTTCATTGTTGCCTGAAATTAACCGGAACGATCCAACTGGAGAGCTCCCAAATTTATTTTATTGTAGAGAAAATTCCTGGTTCGAGACATCGTGGTTCGATTGTTTTTTTTTTTTAGCTTTAGGAGAGACTGGGAAGATTTGAAACGAATTTTTCGTTGGCTTATCAAAAATTTTCATTGTCCCAATTATATTTTGGGTTTAGTTAGCTTATTCATATTTTGGGATGGGTGGGAAAAGCCAAAATATTATTGAGGCAACTAAAATTTTGTCAAGTCAACGAAAAATTCGTTTGAATGCCCGAAAAAGCAGATTTAGTACATTCAAAAATATTTTTTTCTCAGTGTATACATATATATATATATAAACACGCGAAAGTTTATTTTCCCTTGACATACAATATTATTCCTCAAGAACAAATAGGATCAATTTGTCGAAAGTGTTACTTTTCGCCACATACATAGATATATGTCATGCATATTACATATCTATGCAGTACAGTATCTATATAGTATAGATATGTGTTTTTATCATAACTATATCTATATATATCGCCACAAAGTTTTCTTCTCCATTTTCGAAATAGATTCTCTCTCTCTTTTTCTTTCGCTCACTTTTCCATCTTCTTTACGCTCCTTACTCACGTGGCAGATTGTACCCATAGAAATAAATTTTCCCCCCGTTTGAAAAGATAGTTGCTACGATAATTCACAAAAATCTTATCACCCTTCTATTTTCGCTACAGAGCTTATATGTATTCTTTCGCAGTTGAAATTCCTATATATTCTCCTTTACAGTTTTGCATGTGTTTGCTCTCTCACACACACATATACAGACCCATATACAGAATATCGTCGCGAGCCCTTTCCATTTGCTGCCGAAGGACGAGTCGTGCCGAGGGGTCAAAGTGCGAGGGAGAAGAGCGCAGAGAGAAAAAGAGTAGAAAAGTGGATGGAACTCTCGCTAGCTTCGTCTCCTCTCTTTCGAAGAAGGAAAAGTCGAGCGTGTTTTTCATATATATATATATATATATATATATATATATATATATATATATATATATATATATGTATCCACGTTTCTTGGATTTTCTTTCCCTCCTATTTTCTTATATACATACTATATTGAACATTCCATGTCAACGTCGATCTGCCAGCGATTCGCAATTATTTAAAAACATTTTTCTCTCCACTTCGTATTTTTCTCTGGGTCATTAAAAATGCCCCAAAGATATTTCAAGATTTATTGAAAAATGCATCTAGCATTTATCAATAAAATCGTTCAATTAGCACTTGTGCTTTTTTTCAGCAATATGTGCAGAAAATTCTTACCTGGGAAATAAAATTTTCGAAATTTTCTTGAACATGGAACGTGACGTGACAGATAAATTACGACAATTTTCATTTTTCAACGTTCTTCTTATTCATCGTGTTCTTTTCTGACGCCACCTCACGTACTAAATGTAAAAAAAAAATATTTAAACAGCCCGAGGCTGGTCAATTTAGCATAAAACGGCCCATATATATATATATATGTACATCTGATATGTATGAATAAAATATATAGTAAGTGAATACTTATATATCGAATGTTGTATACTTTTATGTACATATATATATATGTATATCTCGATATTTTAGCGCCCTCTGTGAGCATTTTCAGTCTCTGTTGTCAATGCTCTTGCAGTCTGACAGAGCCGAGAGCATTCTGGGAAAAATGCAGCGCGCGCCAACCATTTCTCACACTCATCCTCATCACCGCATACTTGCTGCTCCTCTCTCTCTCTCTCTCTGACTCACTCTCTCTGCGCTTCCACATTGCTTGTTTTTCTCTCGACATTTGTCAATACCTCCTCTCGCCCAGCAAAAATGAGAAAAACGTGAGAGAGAGAGAGAGAGAGAGAGAGAGAGAGCATACACGCGCTTGGCCTCGAAGCGCGCACCATATTTACTTCCTCCTACCCCCTTTTTCCGCGCCTCGCCTCTACAGTCACATCGCACAGTAGGGTGGTCGAGCGTATTTGTAAAATGCCGTCTCACTTATCTCTCTCTTTATCTCCATTCCCCTCCACCCTTGTCCCGGCTAGCTTGGCATAAATCGGGATCGCGATACCAGCACTCGACCTTTTCTCTCCCTCTCTCTCTCTCTCCCTCTTCTTGTGCGCCATATACTGCATATCTGGTCTCTGGCTCGATCCCACCTGTATTCTTTATTTTCCCATTCTTTTACCCGTCTTTTTTTTTTTTATCTAAAGCTCCAATTCTCCCATTCGCTCGCAATGCATCTCGATCTCTGTTAACGATAATATATAGATCGAATATGAAAGCGTCGAGGAGGATTTTTCTCATCTCACTCTCCTCTTTATGAGCGTGTTGAAATTTTGTCATGTCCACGACCTCAAAGAGAGGGTGCCATTCAAATACATAGATTGAAGGATAATTTTCAGTGATTCGTTTGATTCACTATGATTTTTTGAATATAATTACGTATTGTGAAAAAAATACAAAATTATAATTATCCTCTTCTTCTTCTTCTTCTTCTTCCTCGCAAATAATTCTTCGCAAACATCATTGGTCCGCCATCATCGTAACTCCCAAGTGACAACAGAGCCACGAAGTGTGTTCCAAAATAAGTCGACAGTGTTAGGATTTGGCAAATTTGAGGAATATTCTTCCAACGACAAATGGTGCTGAGGGATTCCTCGTTTTATTCCGTTTATACTTTCTTCCTCTTTCATTGCCAGTATAGGTACATGCCCTAACCCAAACACTCGCTAGGAGTTTTGGAAGACACGTCCGGAATTATTGGATTACCGAGAGTGTTATATTATATTAGAGTTGATACCGTACCGATGCGGCTAAAATACGGGAGTGGTCAGACTCCCTGAAGGGTTCACATCCCGGAGAGGATAGGGTCTTGGAGTGGTTGAAAGGCCCCAGAGTAGATAGAGGCCTGGAATAGGAAAATAAAGAAAAAATGGAGTTTAAGAGTGGTCGAAAGTCGATCTTGATGTTTTTATTCTATCAGTAACTATTAATTTATTACGAGGCGAGAATTCCATACTTGGAAGGGTACTTTTTGCTCGAGCCACGATGCCCTATTCCCTGTTTATATGCACAGAACAGCAACGACAATGGAGGATTTTCTCTTGCTGCAACGGCAGCGAGAACAAAAAGGGAAGGGGCCCGGTTGGATTCTGGCTCGGCTATCTCACAGTAACTCTTGAGGCACCTCTTCGTCGTGTGAGTTGTCACACAGTAAGGTTCGATGAGGCTGGAGTACATACAGGGCCAAGAGACGAATCTAAATTCAAATGAGGTGTGTGTGGCGAACGTACACGCCGGAGTCAATCTCTACCGGTGTTATGGCGTTCCTCCCACTCCCTTTTCAATCTCCCTCTTCCTCTCTGTAGCTCCTCTTGCCGATTACTTCACCAGAGCGCCACCACCGGTGGCGTCCTGGAAGCTTCGACGAGCCTATACTCTCTCTCCCCTCCACCCTTCAGTTTTTATCGCTCCACGCTACGCTTCACTGTGGCTGCACACAATTTGCGTAGATGCGCGGAAGCAATCGCGGTAGCAACAGAGGAAATGAGACGGCGCGTTAGGGAACTCACGTGCCTTCGATTTGACCCCCAACTCCTTTGCCATCGGGTAATATCAATTTCTACGCATGGGAAAGCGTAGGAGACATTTATTATCAATTAATTCAGTCATTGTGAACGAATAAAAAAATTGTATATTTAAAAAATAATGAAACAATATTTTACGTATTATGAATATTGTTATTTTTTTTAAGATTTCATTTCTCTGAGACTCGATCAATAATTCAGCGGATTATCATCTCAAACGAGTATCTCGAAATTTAAGTTCTTTTTCGTACAAAAATCAAACTTTCTTTACGAGGAAGAAAATTATTCGTTCACCGAGTACAAATCATGAAGAATTTTATCATTCTCGTACAATAAAGTATACGAGTTTCTTGAAAAGTACTGAAAATACGATTTCGGGAAATGCACCGAGTTTAAGAGAACAGCGAGTATGTTTCTTAACTTTGACAGTCGTTCCAGCATCGTTGTAAAATTATAATTACACTTTTCTTACGACTTTGTTACGAGTGTGTAACTTATGGTTAGACACAAAAGTCCATATATATATATATATATAGATCAGGCATTTCGCCAACACGAAGAAAATATATGTCTATATGGTTTTTTTTTATTCCGCAGTGAGAGCGGAAGATCTTTCGTGTATTCTCAGGAGCCAAACGTTCTCTCTCTCTCTCTCTCTCTTCGTGTGTCCTCCTTCCATCCATTCGTGGCCGTCGTCGGCTTTACACTCTGTTTTTCCAAAGTTCGTCGTTGGGAATAGTGTTAGCGTTCGTGGGGTCTGTGTTAGCGTGCGATTTGAAAGTCGAGATTTCCCTGGGCGTGTCAGAGGATCTGGGAGAGAGAGAGAGGAGAACACACGTGAGAAAGTCGAGGGTGACTGTGCCAACGTTGACGACGACGACGACGACGACAACAACGCCGAAGACGACGTGGGTGATAGAATAATAATACTGATTTCCATCGTCGTCGTCGTCGTCGTTCGATCGGCAGCCAAGGCCTGGAAATATATTCCAGCCTGGAGCAAACGACACGTACGACCTCTGATGTATGAAACTGGCATATATAAAGGATTTTTCCAATCGTATGTGCAAGATCCGAATCTGCCATGCACGCCAAAAGTTTTCGATCACAACGGGGACGACGAATCATTGCCGAAATCAGAAGCTCACAAATCCTTGATATATACTCGAGGATTCTCTTCTCTCGTGATTCTATGTATAGAACATGTTCTTCCAGAACGATATTCCATAAGCAGCAGCTGGAGAAACTCTGCACGTTTAAAATCAGTATAAAGTCCCACATTCGACCACTATATATATATATATATATACGTGAAGCTCTCGATAGTTTTTAGCTGTTGACACGAAACGTAAACACCATTTTTACCGAAGGACACGTTGAGTTTACGACGACAATAAGACGACGACGATATTACGTTGAGAGAGTGAGAATTGATAAACGTCTGTCATTGTCGAGATGTGCTTAGTTCCATGGCTTCGATTTTCGTATCACTTACATGGAATACGGAGATACGAGTATAGCAAATTTATTATTATACGGATAGCATTTGGGAGCGATTCATCATACTCGATATCTTGATGGACTTTATTATAGACAGTAGAAAAATTTATCAGAATGTAGAGCACTTTTTGCTAGAATAGGTACATTTAGAATTCAAATATATGGCAAAATCCATCGAGTGCCAATCGCATCAATGGTGGTTCTCGAACGCCATCAATTTTTACTATAATGCTGGGCAATTTTCACCATATTCTCCTCCCACGAATTACTTATTATTATTATTATTAGTGAAATGTATCAGAGTCCCATTGAATATGAAAATGGCTTAAAAAGAGTTCCTCTAAATAGAACACTGCTGATACTGTCATTTTGTGAGAGCTTGAAAAATGAATACTCCCTCTTGGGTTGCCTATTCGACTATTTTAACGGTTCCCTCCATTTGGTCCTCAAACAAAAAATAATTATGGTCGATATTTGAATAAAAGTCGAGAAAATACTCGATCGTCACTAGCGATATATTTCCAACATCGAGTTGTACACAATGCATGGAAATTAAACCGATGAATTGGCCGAGCGAAATAGAGCAGGTTTTTCGCCATTGTATTTACATGGTAGTGTCAATTAAATACAAATCAGAAATCCGATAAAAGTGGAATATTTTTGTTCATTTGGAAATGATGAATCCCAGAGTGTTATCGGGTGTAACTGTACTGTGTGTATTTTATTGGTTGAGTGTAAATCGATCAGTTCTCCTTTCTCATCGGCAAATAAGTTGCTCCTTCATGTTTTTTGTCCAAGGCATTATTTGTGCCAGAGAGTTGAATTTTTTTTTTAATATTGAGCGTTGAAAAAAAAAAAAATCCGGATCGATATGCTCCTGCGCATGCGACGATTACGATTTTTTGTGTTTAAATCCCCCTTAATTGTATCGTGCAAAGAGTATAGGACACTATACTCTTTGGTAGCGTGCATCTTATCCAAGGTCAGCATATAACTCCTTCGTAAGCTTGTATGGCTTTTTGTATGAATAATAGACTTACCTTAATAAATAATATTACCTGACGCCTCAGTACCGGGATTCTCCAACTCTCAGAGACGATCCTGGAGAAAGGCGCAGATCTCACAGGCTAGCCAGCTCGCTAACGATACGATAATCGTCGTTAGAGACTTCGAGAATTGACACTGCAGTTCGAGTTCTAGCCACAGAGCCCGCATAAGAGTCGAAGCATGCTCTGCGCGGTTTCGACTACTTGACACGTTTGGGTTTTTCATACAAATGGAATGGAATGGACTTTTCATAAATATGGAATAGTTTTCAAAAATGTTTTGTACGTAATTTGTTGGGAATTGACAAAGATTCATCTTCATATGGTTTTCAATTATTCGAACAAAAAAATATCCGTAAAATGAATACTCGAGCAAAACTTGATAGTCGATTGGAATTCTCGCGGTTGGTGAATGAATTCACGTTGAAGAATGTATTGAATTTATTCTCTGGTAAAATACTGGACAAAAACATTCCGATTGTAAAACCCAAACTATTAAATTTTTTGAAAATATCTCTCGAGAATTTATCGAGACCGGTATTTATTTGTTTGAAAAAATAATTTTTAAAAATAGGGACGGAATGAACAGATGCGCCCGGGCTTCTAGATAGCCCTCTGCTTCTAGATAGCTTATGAAAATATTTTGCCTCCGCCGTCGTGAACAAGCATATTGGGAGGTGTCGCTTACGTACTTTTATACTCGCGTACACACAGAATACCGACAGAGATACTTGCACTGACACTCGCACACACTCAAAGAGGTACTCACACATACACTCACACAGTACTGACACGACACTCAACTCAAGCTATAATGACTGTGCGTGGTTGTATGAAAAAGTAAATCCTACCCAAGGGAATGGTGCGCCATGCGAACTGAAGGTCATAGACTCGTCCATAGTATCGATATATGATATATATATATCTACGTCGAGAGCTTTTGTCCGTCCACGACGGAGCATGAAGACGCGAATACATATATATATTGGCGAGACAGCGAGAGAGGTGAAAGGTCCCCCTCCCCTCTGCCCCAAGGCGACTTTTGCTTTTCTTTACTGCACATTGCGACCGGAACGCAGTCAGCTCTCTCTCTTCGACGGAATTTCTTCTTGTCCGTCTGCCAACGATGCCCTTTTGTGTACCATGGAAAAAAAAAAAAAATCCTCGCGATTCTTCGACATGTCGCGGCTATGGCGACGACCAACTCCTCAATATCTATATACCCACCGTCTCTGCAATCCGGTGAATTTCTGATCTATATGTATATTATAAAAGAGCTCTTTTATGGCATGAAATATTTTTACGAAGGTGCAGGAAAAAGAGAAAAAAATTGATCGATTTTGGTGATCGTTATTGACATGTGAAAAAATATTATCACATGAGAGCAAATGGATGAAAAAAAATTAGGGAAATAAATTTTTGGTCAAAGGAAATAACGAGTAGAGAACTTTTGCCTAATTTTGGTAATTTTCATTTATTTTTGTATTGGAATTAAATGAATGATTAATTAATCGTTAATAAATAGCTGACTGATTCGATGTGAATTATCCCACATGCAAGCATACAAAATAGTATAGCCGGTTAGCAGTGGAATATACGCGTAGGTTTGATTCATTAATTAAATTTGACGGACTTTACACGTACATGCGAATGAAAAAAAAAGTGGAAGGTCAAAGAAATGGCCGAGAATTGACGAGGACAAGTTGACACTGGCTGAGGACTCTGTGTGGTAGGAAATACATCAAGAGCAACTCTGCGTTGCCCCCTGTATGACCTACCACACGGTTGTTACGCTAACGAACCTGCCACTCTTTTCATACTTATTTTCTACCTTCCACCGAGCGCTATCGCGACCCGCTGTATCATTATTGCGCTTTCTCGATATGGCTGCGCTCGTTTTACGACAACAGTCCCGACAGAGATTCTTTTCCTGGCAATTGCCCTCGATCCTCACCCCACGGAATTTTTTTTTTTCCACTCAGCAGCCACGACGCAACGATATCGAATCTTACGTACTTGTATATTTCTAAAATCAGCAATTTTCTCGCAGTTATTTCTTTTCCTCTTTTTTCCAATCAGTGTCGAAAGATTTAAAATTTATTAATAATTTAAAACAAACTCGCGAAGCTTGAGAATTTTTTTTATAATTCCAGGGTGCAGTACATAAATTCTTTTGTGATTTTAATGATCATTTTCATTAGTTAACAAACTTAATCCGCAGCTGATGAAAAATAATTGATTACATCAACGCTCGAGCTCACGTTATAATTTTAATGGTGATGGATTTTTAGCGAACATTTTGTGCCACTCGTCAGAAATTTACGTTACATAATAGGGTGAGTGTACAAGTGAATGAACACGCACCAGTAGATGAACCCTTCACGCAAAGTATATCGATAGTATATATATATAGTAGTTTGAATAGGGGGGATCATTCACTGGTGCACGATCATGTGTTCATTCACTGGTGCACTCACCCTAGTTGCCTTTTAACAGATTTTACATTACTCTCAGATTTTTTTTTCTCTTATCGAATCGAATTGTGGAAAAGTCACGAAACTGTCCGGTCTTTCCAGTCCTCCGAAATCTGGAATTATCCCTGCACGAAAAAATGAGGAAGAAAAGAGCTCAAGGGCAAGTGCACATTCAGCGGATATTAACCATTTTTTTTTCCTCGCACAAGCTGCTTTTGTTTTCGTTTCTTTGTTT
Source organism: Dyspetes luteomarginatus (assembly GCA_963669185.1). Taxonomy (NCBI): domain Eukaryota; kingdom Metazoa; phylum Arthropoda; class Insecta; order Hymenoptera; family Ichneumonidae; genus Dyspetes; species Dyspetes luteomarginatus. The sequence continues at coordinate 1,577,038 of OY769911.1, forward strand.
ATTATTTCTTTTGGAAAGGTTCCGCGCGCATGGAGCACAGTATATCCACGTGTATGTGGCACGATTTACAAGTACATCAAAAGTGCACAATATGAGCAACTATATATGATACGCTCATGGGCACACAATGCAAAAACACTCCATCCTCCGTTGTTTCCTTCGTGTATAGAACAGGCTCTCCTGAAATCCTCTTCAAAGCCTTCTTGTATACCTTTCATCCCCAAACCTGTCTCTCTCTCTCTCTCCCCCCCCCCTCTCTCTCTCTCTCTCTCTCTCTCTCTCCCCCCCCCTCTCTCTCTCTCTCTCTCTCTCTCTCTCTCTCTCTCTCTTGCTCTCCAGCCACATTTCCGTGTCGACCTTTTTCATTGTTCGAGCAAGGCTACTGGGCCAATTTCATGTACATGTCCCTATTATATCAACGCTACACACAAGATATATGGACAGAATTTTAACACTCTTTTTGATTACGCGAAAACTTTGTAATAAAAAAAAAAAGTGTTAAAAAATTGACGAATGAGTGACTGGGCTGAAAAAAAAAATGATTTAGTTCATTCATAAATTAATTATCGATAAATTATCGTGCCATTCCCATTGTGTAATTTTTTAAATGGTAATGCAAAGCCGAAGCTTCCAAAACCAAAACTGTGCTATAGCTACATATATCACTTATTGTAATTTTGTTAATTGGAAATTAAGCTCGATATGGAATTATTACATGTATATTAGGTACGATTATAATGATATGTCGAGGCATTAAATTGGGTGTCGGAGGGTTCAACGATGAAATCGATAAACATATATATATATATATACATTTCTAATAGATACATATATGGAAACAAGGGTGCACGTGCTCAACTGCGCTTACCCCTTCATCAAACATACGTAAAACTTTGAAGGTTGCACTGTGTGTGTGTGTGTGCGTGCGAGAGAGAGAGAGAGCAAAAGAGAGAAGGAGAGCAAAAGAGCATTCATATTTCACTCGAGGGTCAATATTTTCCTGTCAGCCTGTGAATCGCTATTCTGCCCGACTGCTGGGCAGCGGAAAATTCGCTCGCGAGACCATCTGTACACTTACCAACTAAGCTCTGTTTTTATCTGTGGGTGTTGTGTGTGTGTGTTTTTTTTTTTTTTTTATTCATACCTCCCACTCGTTCATTGATCCTCAACCACGTTTTCCGTGGTGTCAGGGAAAGAGGGGTATCGATTTTAATCCACGAGCGATTTATATTTAGAGAGTTGAGTACAGCCTCTCGCATACCGTGTGTATCTGTACTCGAGCAGAGGGGGAAAGGGTTTGAATCCAGTAATCCCATCGATAAATCACAACGAAACTGGCGTACACCACCCACTAGAAATTTTTATCTCCTGTCTCTGCGCTTATACATACAGGTCAGTTCGGGGTTACCTGGGACAGATTTCCCAACTTTTTTTTTACTTATTCGTTGATACGTTGAGGTAACTCCCGGGTAACGTAAAAATTGGGACTGTACGTTAAAGATAAAAGTGTTTGGGTTTGGGTCCAAACCGAAAAATTGAAATAATTTTAATGCACAGTGTCAGAGATGTAAAAAATTCACACATTTTCGTTTCAAGGACTTTCGAACTTTTTGCTTTGAGAATTTTTTAACTTTTCGAGTAAATAAACGTAAATTTTTTCGTCAGTGTACAATCTTATTTACGGATATTGGAGCATATGTGCTTTGAATTTTATATCTATGGATATGCATAGATAAAATTCAAAGCATCGTCAGATTATTTGACCTGGGGTCATCATAATTTATCATACGATATTTACCTCTGGCATTTGACCCAACTTTTGTATACTTGGTGCACTTACTTTTTTCGCGACTGAGTGCAAGCTGATTTACGAATATGAAGCATGTTTACAACATGCATACATAAAAAGAGGATCTTCAATTTAAACGATGTTCACAATTAGCTCCAGAGTACTTGACTCCACTCTTGTGCACATCATAAATTGTTTTTTTTTCTCGCCTGTGTACAATTTGTGCCTGTGTAAAATTTCTTTTGTCAATATGCAGCATAAATAAATATGTACAATAATAATAATAGAGGAATTTTTTGGTATGATTCGTTCAGTAGCTATTTTGAATCGATTCCAATTTCTCCCCAGCACTTTTGACCTCCAATCGTGTCTCATCTCCATCGAGCCTGGCATAACGAAATCCATATTTTCAGACTGTGATGCTCACATACACACTCAAGTACATGTTATACGAGACACACGTGACCTTTCCACTGGCCACACGTTTCGAATTATGGCAGTTGGCCACTAAACTGTACGGTATATCGGTGTACTCGGTATAGTCACTGCACACGCATAACATATACATAAATGGGGAAAATGCGAGGCAACGCAAAAGCCAACATTGAACAGACCAATATCCAGATGAGATTGCCAGATTGGGAAAGTGGTTGGACGATTCGGCTACGGTATTGTAGCACACACGCTCATATATATATATATATATATATATACACATACATATATACATACATATATATATACATACATATATATATATATATATATATATATATATATATATATATATATATATGTATATATATATATATATATATATATATATATATATATACATATATATATATACATATATATATACATATATATATATGGTGTGTGGGCATTAGTATTTGGTGTACATGGCAGCAGATTGTCTATGCATTATTATGCAGCTCTCGCTGATTCACATTTTGTTCCCGACCGAGAAATATCGCAAAGAATTAAGTATAGTGAGAGAGAGAGAGAGAGAGGGAGGGGGAGAGAGAGAGAGAGAGAGAGAGAGAGAGAGAGAGAGAGAGAGAGAGAGAGAGAGAGAGAGAGAGAGAGAGAGAGAGAGAGAGAGAGAGAGAGAGGGGAGAGAGAGGGGGAGAGAGAGAGAGAGAGAGAGAGAGAGAGAGAGAGAGAGAGAGAGAGAGAGAGAGAGAGAGAGAGAGAGAGAGAGAGAGAGAGAGAGAGAGAGAGAGAGAGAGAGAGAGAGAGAGAGAAGGGGAGGGAGGGAGGGAGAGAGAGAGTTTTGCGTCTTGGAGAAGAAAAGCGAAAACGAAATGAGATTATACAGGGAGATACTAGAATATGTGTAGCGGATGGAAATAGATAAGGAGAGAAGATACTACAGCTTGTATACGATACAGTCTGCGTGCAAGAATAGGAAGAATTCACTGGAGAATAACGGAGAGGGTATTCACCGACGAAAGAATCCTGGCGTCTCGCAGGTTTAACATTGCTTTTAGACCATGTCTCGCCAGGAGCGGATTAAGCTTGAAAGATCTCGGGTTTAGGGAAGGTCTTCCCCCGGGGTAGGTTATAACCCACGTTCTACATGGAAATCACTGCAAGTCCGGGAAACGAGAAAATATTCTAAAAGCTCGGTTAAGAATAAGACAATAACGAAAAAAGATTATTTATTTCACGCTTCATGAATATTTGAGCTGGAGATTCGCGTGGAAAATGAATGGGCACATGGGATTCAGGATTTCTCAACGATAGTGGACGATAGTGAATTATTTATTACGATTGGTTCATATTAAAGTAAATTGCCGAATTTATTACCTTGATGGAAATTTTTATTTATACTAAAATCGTCAACTCGTAAAATACTCGAATATCTAATTCGAACTTATCCAGACAGAAATGGAAATTATTAATGAAATTATTATTTTACTCCGAAGGATCTGCCACCTCTGTGAATTATCAAATGGTACAAATAATTTCTGATCAACATGGATGTGCTGTCAATATCAATTACACATTTCACTTTCATTGTGTAATGAGTTATCAATAATTCAAATTATCATTTAAATAAATTTAAAAAATCTCCAAATTCAAATTTGACCAAGAATTTAAATTTGGCTATCTCGTAGATAACGCTTTTTAACTTACAAGGTTACCTTGGTTGACACTCCGAAACATAGGGCGTTCTTTTTATATGTATAAAAAAAGTTCGTACGTAAAAGGTTAGTGACCCATATGAACTTTTAATGGGTCAAAATCGACCTAAAAAATCGAGGAATTTTTAGTTTTTCATAATTAATATTAATTATAATATATAATATAATTAATGTGCGTTATTCAAACTTGTCGTGGACACACCGACAGTTTTGTACAATTTCGGAATAACCTTGTGTAGCCAAGAACCAAGTTCATCAAAAATTCATTCACCAAGTTCATCATCCAAAAATTTCTCCTAAAAATCGTCAAGTCATATTATCAGCCGAGAAATCAAAGGTCAACGAAAGACTCCATGTCTTTCAGGATATTGGTCTGTGACCTAAAGCCTGAACGGAATATAAATTGACGTTAAGCTCAACAACGAAAATTTCACTGATGTGTAAAGAAAAACAGAAAATTGTACATATATGTATCCACATATATATATATATATATATATATATATGACATATTTGTAGCATTGCATGTGACGATCGAACAAATTTCCGTAGCTGTTCAATTATGCGAAACGTCTCAGGCATCTCGTGTGTTGACGCACGAAGGGGACAAAGCAACCCAGTAGTCGTGCAAGTAGTTCGTCCAACGCTTGGGTCAGACGGGGTCGTATCATTTGCACAAAACGAGTCTGAGGTGAGGACAAAAATGGGAAAAGAAAATCGTGGCACACGCGACCAAAATATCGTGCGCGGAAACGTGACAGAAGCAAAACGAAGAAGTGACGACGGAGTGGTCGCGACGTTCATCCTCTCGTGTTCTCGAATTTTCGATGAGGTCTCTTTCCATTCCTGATACTTTCTCCTCGTTGTCAACCCCAAACAGCCAGGAAACCCCAGGGTCTGGGCAACTTCGACGCTGCCGACTCGCGTTCTTCCCGACATGCCTCTCGTTCGCTTCTCAACGGAGGGGGCAGGGAGGGAGGGGGGGGGGGTAAATCAGTTTGGAAACGTCAACGTCGCAAAAGCGACAGTGGAGAGAGGAAGGATTCGAAATGGAATTGAGTTTACTCTGGGCCTCCGGGCTCCTGCCCGGACTTTCTTCGTCTATCTTCGCGAATCTTCTTGATGCTTTCTCTCCCCCCCCCCCCCCCCCCCCCCCTCTATATATATATATATATATATATATATATATATATATATATATATATATATATATATATAGAGAGAGAGAGAGAGAGAGAGAGAGAGAGAGAGAGAGAGAGAGAGAGAGAGAGAGAGAGAGCTCGGATCCTGCATGGTGTATCCAATGAGTTCTCGGGCACCCCAGACTGCGAGAGAGAATATTTTTCGTGAGTAATGGAAACCTCGAAGAAATCGAGAAACAAACTCGCACGAGAAAAGATTTCGTTATACAGGAAGAAAAAGTTTTCACGCCGAATGAAAGATGCACGAGTTTTATCCAATTATTATTGGTGTCCCATATATGTATATAGATTGAGCTATTGTAATAAGTGTGCTGGTTCTTTTTCTGGAATGATTTGCTCGGAAATAGAATTGCTCGGGCAAGTTTTTTGACATCCGAGAAGATTTTTGGCGAGTTCGTGACCAGTGGGATAAAAATATTTGGATTTTTTTTCGATTTAAGGACAGAGACAATGAGGTCACTTGAAATTACGATATTTTTAGATTTTTTTCTTCGTTCAATCCTATTCGATTGGAAACTTTCACGTGGGAATAGAAAAAAAAAAGAAAGCGAATAACTCCAAATTTTATTGATTTGGAGAAAAATGGAAGAAGTGGGTTACCATATTTGAATGAAGAAAATTTCAGGACGATAAAGTTTTCACACGTACAATTTATCGGTTGAGCGTAGCACACGCTGCATCTTTGGACATTTTGATTGGACCACTATTGTTTCGAGTGTGCATTGTGCGCAACGTTAACTAAAGTCGATGTACGGATGGTTGACCCTGCTCGGTCAGCATGCTCGTGAATTTTGCAATACCGTGTTACCTCAACTGTACCGCGATACCATTCGAGCGATTTAAAGGACGAGCGAGCACAAATTCACGGCAAGAAGTCAAATGGTTGAGCAATACAACCAAAGCATTGTAGTAATGTTGGCTAAGAGAGGCGTCGAGTTTCAGGTATTTGGCTAGAATTGACCTCGTGTTCAAGCTTACATAGCCTCGAGTATTCAATATAACTCGATGGGGAAATCCCCGAGAAGGGTTATGGGTCAAAGACGAGAGTCTTGGTTACGATTCATCGTAGGAATGCTGAGGAATTGTCTAAAAGATTCATGCTCCGATAATTTAACAAATGTACTCAACTAATTTACTGGATTATGCACTTTCGCAAGGCCCAATTTGGTCCAGGCCATTGTTTTAAAGACAATCTTTTCAGGTGAACGATTTTAAATGTGTAACATTATTTTTTCTTTATCGCGAGGTATTATTTCTGAAGCAAAATCATTTATAAAAAAAGTATATATCGGTGAGACCAGAAAAACAAATTTTTTATGGTTAATAACGATATTTTTTAGCGAAGCTCAAAAAAAAATTATGAACCTTCCAGAACCATTAATTCCCATAGCTGCAAGTAGCCCTTAAATATATAAAATTATACATGGTAAATATTTCTTGGATTTTATACGTATTTAATTACTATTAAAATATACATATTTGATATAATTATCGATAAAAAATTGTCAATTGTCCATACGTTTGTCAATAAACGATGTCATCTCTTTATACGAGATGAAAGGGGTGGAGGGAACGATCGTTACGTGAATGTGTATCGTCGACCTGGCCCAGACATATCCTCGTCTTAAACGACCTTTGCTTATATCCCAGTGCGCGTATACGATATTGCTCACGGATCATTTAGCCACGATAATGTTTCCCATCAGCCTGGCACGATGGTCCAGCAACGGCTTCACGACTGTTCATCCCACGTTGTAGATTTTCGAACGATTGAACTTTTGATATGTTTGAAACGTTACGAGAATCGTCATACAAATGTGCTTCGGGGACAGAAGAGCTGACTCGATCGGTAACGTAATGTTCGATTCTCGATAAAGTGAGCTGCTCGTTCGAAGATTTCGTACCATAAAATATTTACGTTATTGTAATAACGTAATAACAAGAAATCCAGTGAGAATACACATTGAGCAAAAGTATTATTTCAATAACAAATTGACTAAAATTGAGCACATCTTTGTTTATTTATTTTACGTTTCATTTTAATGGAGCCTTACGAAAGAATAAACTTAATATTTTATCGAAAGTTAAGGAGCTACGATCATAAGCGTGATCCAATTCGTCAACAAAAATATTTAAATTTTCCTGTGCAAGAACTTTGTGTTTGTATTCAAGAATCAATTTCAATTCCAATATACACCCAGCAGTAAAAATTATGTAAATAGCAATACATAATATACACGTTTTATTTTTTTTTTTTACCAATAATTACAAAGCATAATGTACGAAAATTAAAAAAATACGGGTCTCTAGTTTTTGGCTTGCCTCAATGATTATGTTATTGGACAGCAGACATTTTTTCATGTCAGTCAAATATTTATTCATTGGAAAAAAAAACTAGTATGCAATAGAAAACATCCTAGTGTGACAGCACAGAAAATTCCTGGTTTTCATGATTTTTTTTTTCTATAAATAAAATTAATAATCAGTCTGAAGTTTTTTGATTATGACCCCCGTATGACCCGTATACTCATGCCCTGTACAAAAAAATATTTTCATTTTTTATTTATTTTTTAAATATGTTTTTGACCACTGCGAGACGATGCCTAACAAAATGGGCCTGATGGTGGAAAGTCCTACTGCTCTAAAAATTATCTGAAAAAAAATGATACAGATTATTAATCGGTGTGAAAAATTCTAGAGCGGCATGGGAATTTTTTTTTTCAATAAAAATTATTAAAAATCGTGGCCATTTGAAAATTGAGTGTCGAATCTCTTTTTTGTTTAAAAAAATATTTAAAATGTAAATGAGTAGTAGCACATCGCCTTAAAGTGGATTTTCATATTAGGGTCAACCAAGGTAATGCTAATTGCAATAACGATGTTTTTACTAGAAAAGAGACTTTACCAAGATGGAATAAAAAATAATTTGTTCATCTTTAAATAAAAACATCGCTATCGCTCTTAACCCAACTATCAAAATGACCATAGTTGATGGTATGAAAAAGTTTCTTTCCGTCAGTAATACCACAAATATTGCCACAGTCCCAAAAATAACTAATTTATCGCTGAGGCCCATTACATTATTCCCAAGGGGATATGAAGTATTTTTCAAATCCAAATCCAAATCATTCATCGACAATAATGTCGATGAATGATTTGTCTGTCGAGTCACGTTTGTGGATGAAAAGCATCAGGAAAATTAAGTTGGTAAAATTTATCTCTCTACTGAATTAAAAATATAAATACTACACACACATATACATTTGTATATTATCCTCAGTTTGAGCCATACAAGTGATGATCGTATATAATATGTAATGTACAAAGCAAAATTGTGTATACTGAAATTCGAGAATTGTGGCTCCCTCGTTGTTCTCGCATGCCTTTTGCTCATCCTCTCGTGGCTTGGTCGCTGATTAAACCACGAATCTCGTGAATGCGGTGAGTTTCCACCACTTCCTTCGGTTTGCCATAAACTTTGATGCAAAGTGTGTACGTTGATTCGTATGAAATCACAAGTTATGCAACTTTTCCAGTATTCGTAGTTGGATGATAAAATTTTCTTGAATTTGCCATCAAAGAACACATCTCGTTGGCATTATTTCATGCATTTCCCGAGGGTCCCAGCGTGGGTAAATTGTGACGAGATAACTTTTGCGAATTTATCAAAGTCAGTCTCGGTGTAGCTGACTCGAGAGTTACATTTTGCTTTGCCACTGTGACAATATTTATCGTTGTCGTGGAAATTATCGATATTTTTGTCGATATTATGATGATGGTCAGTCACAAATAATTATTAAGTGACGGTAGAAAAACAAATAAATTTAATAGTTTATGCAACTATTTTATAGTAAAAAAAAAAATGCCAAATTCTTGCATACGAAATAAATCTACAAAAATTTCTATAGTTGTCCCTTGTTATAATGTTAAAACAAATTTGCAGTTTATATATTTTCATTTTATACGGAAAAAGGTCATGTTACTTAATTATAAAGTAATTATATTTATAATAAATTTTTTTGTCGTTTATAGTTGATGACACGAAAATTTTCGCTGTGTATTTTTTTTCATTAGTTCGAAATTGATAAAAGGCGCCTGATTTTGGTGCTATATCTATATCTTTAAATTACATTATCGGGAAAAAATATATGAAGGACCTTCCAGCCTAAACAAAAAGTACCATATGACCCTGCCTGGGATTTGGTTCCCAATTTTCTATATGGCTACAATCCTGAGACTACTTGGCTTGTAGATTTTTTGGCCACTCCCTATTTGATAATGATTTAAAAAAATACATTTAACAAAAGCTTCGGGAAGATTTAAAAATCTGAATGAATTTCCAAAATTTTTAAGCCACAACACAGATTGGGCCAATTTATGGTTTAGTTCAATTTATTTCAAATATATCTCGAACAAAGGCGTATGGCTGATTTTTTTTTTTTTTTATACTACCAAAAATATTTGTGAATTTTTCCAAATTTTTCCTCTCAACATTTCTCTCAAGTACACTTTTTTTTTAACTCATTACCAAACATAGTCTAGCTCAAATAATTTACAAAAAAACTGCATACCCTTCATCGTTGTAACAAAGACGGTGTAAAAAATTTAGGTCAGTATCTCAGTATCTCAGTATCTCAGCGGGTTAAAGTTCAATATGGATTTGTCGATTCGAGCTAAAATGGCCTATAAACTCTCGTGCTGCCTGGGCAAATGCCTGTACAATGAACGACATTTTCTGTTGTATGGGGAACCTTGTGAGCGCCATCTACACCCACATCTATGTACACACATATATATATATATGTAGTAACTGAAGGTATTAGACGGTACCGCGACCACATAATTCTTGCGACTGGTAATATATATGCGGAACATTCAGTCCCATCTCGCGTTCGATGCTCGACTGAGTTCAATTCGTAATCTCACACGGATCGTGGCACTCGCAAGCGCCGAGGCGAATATACAGAGTTTAGAGCGGGGTGTGCGTTGCAAGCTTTAGGGATATAGAAGGGTCTGCGGAGCAGTGGCTGTTCTCTGCCTTCCAGAGCCTTACCAACGTTGATTCTATGTATATATAGCTCCTACGTACACACACACACACACATATATGTATATATATATACACACACACATATATATGTATATATATATATATATACATATATGTTTAATACACAACCCGTACACCTAAAATCACCAGTGAGAGAAGTACAAGCTTCACGTCGGAGATGTTATACTCCTCGACGTCGAGAGAGAAAAGCGTAATACTGCAAACGCGGTAATTGGAGCAGTAAACTTGCCTTAAACCTCGCAAGTCGCGAACGAAGTGAATCCTTCCTTTCTACTCTTTCAGCTCTGGTTATGTACATCTCCCTCTCTTAATCTCTTACCACTCTCTACCCTCTCTTAATTTCTTTGGCTATACTTACGCAGCTGCATTTTGCACCAACACCGCTTGGTGGCGCTTCACTTCCGGTTAGATGCCAAGTCGACTTAGAACGGGGGGGCCAACTCGTTAGCAAATACTATTTATATGCTCGGGATTCTTCTGTGTAATTTTCCTTTCTGTTGAAGGAATGTGTATGTGTGTAAGAGTGAGTGAGAGAGAATTTTATTTTCTTCTCTGTTTCACTCTGTCCGCTATCTCGGTAAACGTCTCGACTCTGGTTGAAAGTGAGAAAAGCCAGAAATTGCAGTGATGCTCGCTGGTTATGAAGAATCGTGGAAAAAAGCTATGGAGCTTCGAGAAAGGAGAAAACCCTTTGGAGAGAATTTTTTTTTCTTCTTTTGTTTTCCGAGTTTTTCTCGCGCATAACTGGCGAGAGATATTCCGTTGAGCTTTCCCCAAGCTTCATCTAATTATGCGGATTATTCCTCGGCTCTATGACACTCTGACTCACACCTTATTCCCGAGTTTTATCGCTCTGTGTGTGTGTGTGTGTGTGTGTGTGTGTGGGGGGTGGAGGATTTAACATTTTCATTCCATCTCGAATGATATTCGGCTTGGAACGATTATAAATCGTTCTGGCCTGTTTGATATCACCGCCACAGTCGAGAATTTATACGCCATTCACAATTCCGTTATTCGGACATCGGGCTTTTGGAGGGATTTACTCTTCGGCTTAAAGTTTTTTCGCATCAAGATCTGAACGGGCCCTTTTTAATCGTTTTAAAGGATAGATTTTCAGAGATGAAATCTTAATCCGATGATCAAAGTGATTTGGGAGATGCTGGAAAGTTTTAACGTAAAACTTTTGGCGATTGCGGAAGTTTTTAGCGATGGACATATGCCAGTCAATATAGAGCTAACCCTCGAACATGATAAGTTAATCCTTTGGACTCGTTCCTATTGCCTGAAACTTTTTCAATGGCCGTTCAATTAACTTTTCATTAATTATTGATCGAGCTCTGTCGTTTAAAAGTCATTACTTATGAGCCAAAAAGTGATTTTTAACGAAATAGCAATGATCAGCTTATTCATATTTGTATTTTAATCGTCGATGAACTTCTAATGAATTTTACACATTAATTTCAAATCGATAATTAATTCCATCTGGACCTGGTGATTGCAGCAAAATTAATTACAAATTCGAGTGAGCTTGAAAATTAAAGGAAAACCAATGACTAATTTCGGTAACTTTTTCAATGGCTGTTCAATTAACTTTTCATTAATTCAGACTTCTCGATCGAGTTCTGTCGTTTAAAATTCATTACATATGAGCCAAAATGTGATTTTAAACGAAATAGCAATGATCAGCTTATTCATATTTGTATTTTAATCGCCGATGAACTTCTAATGAATTTTACACATTAATTTCAAATCGATTGAAATTCGAGTGAGTTTAAAAATTAAAGGAAAACCAATGACTAATTTCGCTAACCATGGAAAAATTAAATGGAAATCAATCAGCAATTTCACTAAAACTTCATTTGAATTATCTCTCATGATAAAAACGCTTCACCCCTTACAGTCAAACACACTTAATTCGTTCTAAAATATTTTTTCATGTCTGCTTCTTAAAAAATAAAAAATATGCGATCAAATACACACATGAAGATAATCATGGATAAAAAAATAACTTACGTGAATAAATCATTTCCACGCATCGCCTACCAAGTTGATCAGCAAAAAATCTCTTTCATAGCTACATCTCTATATAACAGAATAATATTCCATCTACTCCTTGTCTCTTTATATATATTTTTTTTATCCCGAGGCTGATCTCGCCATAAATTTCACGAGAAAACAAAGTGCCCATTTATACTTGCTGTAGCGATCAGAAATTCTCGTTACGTTACCACGAGGCATATCTCTCTGTGGATCTCTCTCTGTTTTTTTTCTCGCATTTTCGAACCTTTTGTATATAAACATAAAGCATGCGTAAAAACTGAGTCTTGTATGAGAAACGTGGAGAGCGATCGCAAACCATGCCCAATCCCATGAGAGTATCTGTCTCTCTCTCTCTCTCTCTCTCTCTCTCTCTTTCTATCTATCTTTTTCTCGTGTTTATGTATTTGTCTGTGGGCGTGTGTCGTTGTGTGTGTGTGTGTGGACAGCCCGAAGGCTCTTGGCGTTATACCTACTTTATCGTTCGTATCCTAGGAAACGGTTGATTCATTCAACGAGTTATTGGTAAGGGAAGGTACAGAGGTCACTCTCTCGGAAAGGTCCCAACGGGCTTGTGAGTTGAGCGAGCCACTGGTCTCGCTCTCGGCAACGTTACTTCCGGTTCGTTGCAGGGTGAACCTGTGTAACGCGCGTATACATAACAGTTTATACTTAGCTACGAGGTTCTCGTAAATTTGTTTCTTTAAGCGGCATTTATGGGAGGTTACGACGTGAAATACACTGCCATAGCTCTCCGCATATTTTTTGTACATATGTGTGTGTGTGTGGGTGTTTGTGCGCGAGGCCAGTGTGACCTCGTGTTACAACAGAGGGCAAAAAATAGTACAATCGTCGACCGTTTGCAGCGCTGCACGCGTAGCAGCTCTGGCTGCGTTCAGCATTTTCACATCCTCGTGAATGACGACGACTATATTACCTACCACTGTATCCTTGACTCGAGTGTTAACAGCCATTGTAAGAGCCATGTAAACAACTTTGTTATATCTCTTTCCATGTCACCGGACTACAAGAGTAAATGTCCGAGAGAGAAAACAGCTTCTTCAGCGATAAAACCACGAAAAAAAAAAACATGGCAGATGTGCTTCATACGTTTAGTTCTTATATGGAGATCGTTACATTTTTGTTACATCGAAATAGGAACTTTTTGGTTATTCAGGATATGATTTACTTAACAATTATCATGCAAATGTATGATTAGGATAAGTTACATTTTTGTTACATTGAAATAGGACTTTTTTGGTTATTCAGGATATGATTTACTTAACAATTATCATGCAAATGTATGATTAGGATAAGTTACGTTTTTGTTACATTGAAATAGGAACTTTTTGGTTATTCAGGATATGATTTACTTAACAATTATCATGCAAATGTATGATTAGGATAAGTTACGTTTTTGTTACATTGAAATAGGACTTTTTTGGTTATTCAGGATATGATTTACTTAACAATTATCATGCAAATGTATGATTAGGATAAGTTACATTTTTGTTACATTGAAATAGGAACTTTTTGGTTATTCAGGATATGATTTACTTAACAATTATCATGCAAATGTATGATTAGGATTATATAAATGATGAGTAATTTCACAGTTACTTTTGCCATGTAGATAAATGATAAACGTCCTCCGGTCACGCGATGAACTAACATTATTCAAATAACAAAAGTTGTTATATGTAAAATGTTACGAGCCCTTTTTCAACATTGGTGATGTACTTAGATAAAGGATTCACTTCAACAGGGTCTAATTTGGCTAAAGTTTGTTTCTTCAAAATAAATACAATTTGATTGTAATATTAATTTTTTTTTTCTTTTTTCATTCTATCTGTATTAATTTGTTTTTTCTTTTTTCATTCTATCTGTATTATTTCTCGTCTAATTTTTTTTCCATCAATGGATTTTTCGAATTATTTGTATAAATGAAAACAGCTATCACACCGGAAAGCTAGACGTCGATGGTACATGGGAAAAGTACATACAACGGGAGCCGGTGATTCTCATCCAATCTACAAGTTTTAATAAGTTTTTAATGCAGATATAGCCAATATCTGGTTTCATTGTCGTTTCATCTTCTTTTTTTTTTTTTTTTATTCAATCTTCCCTTCTCGAACTTATTTTTTTCTTCCACGATATTTAAATGTATCGCAGTTTTCCCATTCCACAGGTATTTCTATCGTCGCAATTCAACGGGCAGCCCGCAGTATTCCCATTATTGGATACTGAATTTGTATTCGGTTCATCGATCGACCTCGATGCACAATGCAACTTCTCTTCTTTATATATTACGAGTCGACACATATACAGTGTTCGTATACACGTCAGTAAAATGCATTAATATATGAAGACATGAAAAAAAAAAAATGTTACCGTAGTAATAATTTCATCGTTCAATACGATTGCAAATAGAATGTTATAAATAATATTGAACTTGTAATTAATTGCAACCAAGTATAAGTTCTCAACTGACGCTCTTTAAATTTTGAAATTTATATTATTCAGATTATTTGGTTTTCTTCCTCTTGAAATTCTTCTCAGACCGATCAGAGATCATAAATTATCACAGGACGTTCAATTTTTGTAAAATTTATTTTGATCTCAAAATGAATAAAAGACTCGACTAATATATTCAAACATGAATATTTTTCGCAATCTTCATAATCAACTTGACAGTACAAAATTTAATCCCACAGCCTTCGCGACAGTACTTTTTTTGACTGATAAATTTTACTAAATTCTCCAAAAAGTTGAAAATAGCGTTATTTTGAATCACTCTGATGTACATACAAGTATATTCGTTTTTAATTTTTATCAATGCCAACAAAATTAAATTTAAAAAAATTGTTTTCCTCTTCTGCCATGCTAAAAAAAAAGTATCCTAATTTCTGATAAATGTACAAATTTTTCTTAGGTTTAAATATATTTTTTCATCGACAATTTCTTGACTCATGCTAGGAATTTTGTCTGGTCATATATAGAGGCCCTCAGGTGACCTCTGTATGATCATTCTCATTTAGTCTAAATGGGGCCAGCTGAGCTCGGCAAATGGCGTCTAATGTATCAGAAAATCGCACAAGTACAGGAATAACTTGCATAGGAATATCCAGCAGGACCAACTTTCAAAGATATAAAAACGTGAGAGCAGCCACTTTTCCAAGTGAGAAAAATCATTCTTGCGCACTTAATCGAGCAGCACACATATCCATATATATATATTCGTGTCTATAGACATGTATCACGTGCTACAGAGCCGATATCGTGGTAAATTTTATACGTATACAGCTGCACACATATATATATATATATATATATATATTGCAAGGGGATGAAACTCGAGCGAGCGGAAGACCACGACGTGCTGCCAGCTTCACCCAAGTACACAGAGAGCTAAACTTGTGGAAATTCAAATTCAGCGTTTCGCAGAGTTGAACCATATAGCAAAGAACAGCACCAGAGTCCGCTGAAGAGCAACCCAATCCCACAAAACGAGAACTGGCCCATTCCACCTTCTCCTGCCCATTCCATGCCTTCTCCTGCTCACCCACATACTTCTAGCTCATGCAAACGTCTTTCTTCTTCTTCTTCCCTGCGCCATTCTACTCGCCACTACGAACTCACGACTTATTCTTTATTCCTTTCGCGCTTTCTCCATGGGTTCACCTCACCCATCCCTGGAATTTGGGCGAGCTTTTGAATCCTGTACACGTATAACAAGCAAGATCAAGCCAAGTATTCGAGTGCTCAACAAAATGAATTCATAATGACTCAAATCACTGATGTGGGAATTAAATATAAATAAAAATAGTAATTTTTTTTTTTTTAACAGTCAGATTTCCCTTGAACGTAAATTTTGGTTGATGTTTTGTTTTTGTTTTTTTTTCAAAATCAGTTGAGATTTTGTAACTGTGAAATATTAAGCTTGATTAAATTTCCATTCTATCTGCATGATATTTGACCTTCTTTCTGTTTCGTTTGCCAGGGTCAACCTTTTTTTTTTTTTTTAACAGTGAGATTTCCCTTGAACGTAAATTTTGATTGATGTTTTATTTTTTTTTCGAAATAAGTTGAGATTTTGTAACTGTGAAATATTAAGCTTGATTAAATTTCCATTCTATCTGCATGATACTTGACCTTCTTTCTGTTTCGTTTGCCAGGGTCAAACTTTAAAGTTTCGTCTATTCGTGTGCGAAGTTGTGACAATAAAATTGCATTCACTCGCTGGCTATTTGTCATTGGACGAATCAATATTTTTCGCCCTATTGAACTGACTAAAAAGTGGAATGCCGTCAGCAATCATAAATGCACCCGTGTCTCTTTCCATCTTTCTCTTTCCTTCCAACAATTTTTTCGTATCATGGATTTCAAACTCCAAACTTTCGGCTTGTTTTATTCGTTGTGTCCGGAATGGGATAGCGCACTGCGATTATTCTTTTGGCCATTTTTCGTCCAATCCGAGAACAGGGGGGGGGGTATGGCTTCGATTTCGAATCATTCTCGACATTTTCCAAGTGGTTAAGCATCACGTGAACCGTGCGCGATCCGATATTCTCTCGCAGATACAGGCAGCATTGGCGCCCCCCCGTTGATGGCACTCACACGAGTCCCGGACCAGCCCGTATCCCAAAAAGCTGAAACGACGTTATAAGCGTATAAACGGTATTTACCATACTGCAATCTCGCTCAACGCGTTCGTGTACTACGAGGCTAAACTTCACCTCGTATAGACGATTTGCAAACAAACGTGAAAAATAATGGAAGAAATTCAATGGATGTTTACTAATGAAATTATTGAGCTCGAGAGTTATAACGATTGTTGGTCCATTGTCGATGTGACAACAATGAGCATTGATAAATATATTGGAGAGAAAATAAATACCAGTTATCGTTATCAGTTGTCGCCATACAACCCCCATACATTGGGAACTCACTTGATTTATTGATTGAGTTCCTTAGAGTATAATATCAGCGAGCACATTGATCGATACCCACCATTGATATATATGAAGACTCCAACGAACGCTAAAAATCACAGGAATAAATTAAACAACATTCACTGGTGCCTATTGAAGCAACACGCAACCTATTGAAGCAAAGCTCTTGTTCAATCAATCAAGGTCATATATGAAGTATCATTAATGAAAATTCTAGACTCCTTGGAAAGATTAAGTATTGCCCCACTCACGTTAATGTACATAAGTGAGAAACTAGAGCACAGCTCAACTCAATATTCCTTCTGGATCCTTCAAAAAGTCAGCCTGAACGAGCCAATCAGTTTCCAAAATTCCAAAAATCTTCAGTTTAGAAAAAAGAGAGATGGCAAACTCATCAGTATGTAGGCGACAAGCGGAAATTTCTTGGCTCGGAGGTTTTAATTTAGTTGATCTTTTTTTTGCTCCCCAGCCACTTGCCACGATCGTGAAACTAAAAAAGACAGCAAAAAGTGGAGGGCACTACTTGATTGAGTTCTATAGAGTATAATATCAGTGAGCACATTGATCGATACCCAGCATTGATATATATGAAGACTTGCACTTTAGGCGTGCAAAGGTCTTCTTTAATCAATCAAGGTCATATATGAAGTATCATTAATGAAAATTCCAGACTCCTTGGAAAGATTAAGTATTGCCCCACTCACGTTAATGTACATAAGTGAGAAACTAGAGCACAGCTCAACTCAATATTCCTTCTGGATCCTTCAAAAAGTCAGTCTGAACGAGCCAATCAGTTTCCAAAATTCTGTCACTCTTCAATGAATAAATTTTGTTTACACAAATTTGGGTAAACAACATTTATTCATTGAACTGTGAGAGACATAATGGATCCATAACATTTGCAACGTGCAGCATGCAAAACACAGTGAGAGTCAACATCAGTTTGATCGAACGTGATATGGGCAACGCAGCATGTAGCAAAGGATGTATCACTAAATGTATCTGTGTGTGTGTGTGTGTGTGTGTGTGCCCTTTCGTTCTGGGTATAAGTCAACATGGAGCAGAGAGATAGTGCGATGTACGTTGTGATTCCCAATAGTTGGCTCGACAATGTTTAATCGAGCAGAAATGAGTTTGTGTGCGTGCAAAAGCCTCTCTGATGCTCTAACCAAGGAGAGTCTAGACGCTTCGCATCGTCCACAACGTTTGGTATATGGTACACGGGCCCAAACTCTCTCATACCGAGGTCATCCAATGACCTCCAAACTCTCGTATATAATCGAATACGCGGTGTTATGGGCTTGTTCTCATGTCAAACCGCAACCTAACGACCTTAGGGGTTAATAGGGAGGATGGGAGTGCAATCCACGGTGGCACAGAGCCGAACAAGTAGTGTGGGATATTTGCCTCTTTGTGTGTGTGCCATTCGCTACGATCGCTTTGCCCAACCTTAGCGGCCACACCAATCGGTTATACGTACGCTTTAATTCTCGAGAGAGAGAGAGACTGCTGATGAAAGGACATACATAACGCATCAGCTGCTGTAATTCCTATTAATTTTGTTCTCTATCATCGTATCAACTCTGCTGTTGAGGTCAAAGTTGACAGATTTTTAAACAACGCTCATGTGACTAGGATGGTTTGATTACTTCTTGATAAATAGTAAACGAGTTCATCAAATTCCTGCTGAGTTTAATTCAACCTGATTATATGATCTTGCGGAAAATTTTGACGAACTCTGACCTGCGTTTAAAAAAATAAGTACAAAAATTTAACTATCGAGTGACGTACACAAAAAGTTTTGGGGAGTTTTCGTAGAATTTTGTTGGTAGTGTCGGTAGATTTTCTTAGACTCATTATAGTCAACCCCAAGTGTAGCAGAATTGTGCCAGTGTATTGATTTTTTTTTATTGATCAATCATTGATGAAATCTCAAAATTATAAATTTGTTGTATCAAAGAAAGGGCTTCTTTTTTTTAAATAAACGATAATATACCAAGTTTTGTGACTGTATATACGCAATCTATTTTCCTATGTACAATTTATCACATATAGTGACCCCCATGTAACGATAAACCTACCAGGGTATTTAATACGACCAGTGATTCAGTCCAAAGGGGCCCTTTGCATGTTATCTTCTGCAGGTATAATCAGCTCACCTTCGGTTTGCACGCAGCCATATTTTCCACTCGACGTATTTATCCACATGCACGGTGCATCCACCTATTTATCTGGAGTACAGGTAGGTTACCAATGTAATTTCGGTTCGGCGATTCGGTGATAAATCATTATTAATTAAGTCGCCACTTTTGTGGTACTGTGGGGTAGGATGCAGCATGCAGTTTCTCTCGTCCATTTGCAATAACACATCCTATACTTTATTTATCAGTCCATGGTTACATACTCGAGCCTGTTGCGGCATTTCCATGGGTTTTGCCCTCTGACCTCGCGCTCGGCAAGTCTCGAGGCATTCCTCCCCCTCTCTCTCTCTCTTCCTCTCTCTCTCTCGCAGTCTCTCTGAACCCTGTAACGACTGGCAGGCATCCAAAGAAAAAGTACCCTTTCCGGTGCTTGAGGCACCAGCACTTGGTGCCCTCCCCCCCCCCACCCCTTCTTTTCACCCCTTAACATTCCACCGAGTGTCACCACCCTGTTAGAGCTCTCGTGCTGCAGGCCCCCGACGAAAGGAGCTTTCAAGTGATCCTATACATGTGGAGTAGGTACAGTGTGGTAGGTGCGATGGGTGAAAAAGGGCTGTTGGGCATTAAGTACGAAAGCTCGTACAAAGGCTGCTTTTACAAAACGTGTTTGCAACCCTCTTCGTTACCCATTAGTACACGTAATACTTGAGTAAAAAATTCATCGTGCATCCAATAAGACGAATTAAAAAATTACTCGGTATTTTGGCAAAAAAAAAAAAATTTTATTATAAATATATATATATATGTATATGAAGTTCTGTATTGCTCGACTCGAGGACCCTTGAACCACTTTTACGATACGCCCTTCTGACCGAAATACACGAAATTTTCATCAGGATGAATTCGATGGATAAAAACACACATATATATTTGGCACACATACAGCTATATACAGTTACTATTTTCCGAAAGAAATGAGCAGGAAGTGAAATGATAAAAAAACATTTTTTTTTTTTTCAAATTATCATTCATCTGCATGAGAAATCAATTGACCCTCTAGAGAGCCACGGTCTACTTGAGATTTAATTTTTTTTAACAAAATTGAGAAAAAGGAAGTCGATATTTGTCTGAGAAGTTGCTGTTCATTAGGCGAGGCTGAAACCCTTTCCTCCCACCTTCCCGATCAAACGAGTCTGACATAGATATAGAGCAGAATTAACGTTTATAAAAAAAAAAATTATCAAAAACAAATAGTGGAGCTGACTGTGTCTATAAAATTCGCAAATTCTCCCACTATTCGATTTTAACTCCATCGAGTCATTTTCGAGATAAATGTTTTGGCAGTTTTTTTAGCACTATTGAATTTTTTTAAACGAGATTTAGGTATTATTTTTTCTCGTGGGTATATTTCGTATTACATAAATAGTACAGCGGAGGCTTAAAAAAAGAATCCTCACTGTAATACACAGCTCACGTATCGTCCTATTTTTCTTCATGCGGAGCACTTAAATAGCTATATATATATATATATATATATATATACAAATCTCATAACTCATAACGCGCATTTTATTAATCGAGCGCGTCGAGGTGTGCCCTTGCGTGGATTATTATGCTTCTTTTCGTGCTGTCCTCCGCAGCCGTTCGCGTTTTTCCAACTCTATGCATATACATATACATATACACATGG